>BSBK01007416.1:0-89680 GCA_027943335.1 Chamaecyparis obtusa | reverse complement strand
ATTATATATATATATATATATATTCAACTGTGGGTGCAGACTTTATCAAAAAGCCATACCTTATATTCAAATGCTTCACTTTCCATATAGATAGATATAATCCACTCATGTCAGGAATGTGTAACTGTAAGAGGATGACCTTCAGAAAAACATTTTAATCTAGTTACAACATGAGATTAAAGGAATTTATGGAACTTAGAAGATATATGTTATAAGAGATGTCTGATATTAAGTAACTATAAAAGAAAGTTCCAGTATGAGAAGATAATAAAAATCTACATAACATTATAGAAAATAACAGAGAGGTACAATCCATTTTTCATGATTAGACATTTGATACAAATAAAGGACCTTATTACCATTGTTATAATTTTGAAGAAAATACGCCAAAAAGATATCATCTTCAGCATAAGAGAGAGAGAAATAAACTTTCAATGTAAGAACAACATGATGTTGATAGGATAAAATGAGCACTCAAGTTACTATCCTAGAAAAAGATATTTGCAACATTACAATAGAAGGACAATACTTTGTATCAGTGAAGTACAACCATGGTATGAGCAGCCCAAATAAAGCCACAAAATTGTTACAAGTTTGTTCCACAATGAGAAAAAATGGATCAGAATTCTTGACATTATAAAAGAAAAGCACTCTTAATAACGAAATACAACGTGTGAGATATAAATAACTATCCATAGAATACAATAAAAGGGAGATATCCAAACTCTATAGTGATGATCTTTATATTATCTAGAACAATGAATGAAGGTCATTGATAAATATGAGGGTAGTAGCATGATCTTCATGATAGTGAGTGATATAATCAACACAATTCTTATAAGGAAACTAGTAGAAAGGTGTATATATGTTGGAACAAATGAGTTAATGGTAATTGTAAATCATCATTTCAAGTATTGTTTCTGCATCCATGCAAATGAATGAGAACATTAATAGTCTAACATTAGATAAGGATTTGATATAAAATAATCCACGATATTTTTGCAAGTAAAACCTTTAGGCCATATTTTGAAACATAGGAGAAGTCATTTTTATTATAGAAAGCAAGAATACTGAAGTATACTAATTTTTTTTGTGTGTGTGCATGGAACTCTCAAGAAATCGCACATTCCAAATCCATTGTGAAAGCTCCAAGATCAAGGAAACAAATATTGGATTTTCAATATGAAGTCAAGACCCTCAAAATGGCCTAATGTGACTCACATAATGTAAAAGATCAGATAACCTATGAACTAATCAAAGAAACCCATCAATCTATGGTGTAGTGATATGTAGTTTAAGAACGAGATATAGGAAAACCATCATTTATGCAAAGGTCTTAGAATATTCATATCATTTAAATGTGCAACGAAGCTTCAAAGTATACAAATCTTTTTATACAAAACCTTAGTTTTGTGGTGTATGAAGAAGAGACAAGCTTTCCAAATTTCAATATCTTAGAGACAAGAAGAGACAAGCTTACCAATAAAGAGGATATTGGTCTGCAGATATGCTAGTAAATTGGCTTCAAAACATTCATCTGATCTTAATAATGAAACTTCAAAAGTCTCCAAAAAATTAGAGCACCAAACTAAAAAATGCTAAAGAAAATGTGAACTAATAAAAAATCTTACAAGGATGTGGCATATTCAAAACTTTTGCAGTCACGCCAAGGATATTGGCACCAGAAGAAACTCATAATGTTAGTGTACATACAAACCAATATGGGAGTTCATTATACCCAACAACTTGTGGTGTTGTTGTTTGTGTTGGCTTTTTTGGGCCCTGCAATTAAGATTCAATATACATTATTCAATAAGATTAACTATGCAACATAATGAAATATTGAAAAGTGTGTTATCTTATTGAGCTTCACTTACTTTTGAGAATAGTTCAATATTCTCTACTTAACAAGGTCAACCACATGAAGGTGGAATCTCATTTGGGCCCCCCCTCCCCCTAACATCACTCTAAATTCCCCATTAACATCTAACATTCACTCATTCTTTCATCCATTAATAAAATATAGCATTCATTCATCATCACATAACATTCATTAACATGGAAAATTCATCAATATTCATTAGCACATATCATTCATGAACATTCATTAGCACATAATTACATTCATTAACACATAAAATTCACTCATTATCAAATAAGGTAGATTACAATCATTTTTTTTTATTTTTATTTTAAGCTATGTAAAGACTAAGTGGAGCATCGTCTCTTCATCATCTCCCCCTCTTTAGTTATTTTTCCCTCTGCTCGTGATTTGAATGTATTCCTAGTCCTATATTGAGGACGGGGACACTTAAGCAAAGGGGGTTCCTTAGCAATAACAAAGAAATGGGTTAAATTCAAAACATTTTTTTAATTATTGTTACAAGTATTTCATTAATTTAAAGAACATAACTATGGTGCTATTTATCTGATCGGGCCACATCATCTTCCAAATCATTTTTTCTAGCCTCAACCTCAACATTTTGAACACCCTCTAGATCCTCTAGAGTTGAAATATGAAAGGTTACATTAATCAGTACACCAATTTCAATTAAATTTGTTTAAAGAAATAACAGTGGTCCTCTTTATTTGATGGGGGAACATCACGTTCTTGATTTTGTCAACCCAGATCATGCTCCACTTGGTCACCACTAACTACATGCTCTAAAATATTAATGAAAAATGTTACATTGATAGGCCTTAGATGCCTTAAGGATCATTGGATCCATTGGATGTAATAAAGGACCTAATTGTAAGTCTAGTTGACACAAGGTGATCTTATAAACCTTGGGGTCAAACATGGTCAAAGGGTTCAGTCATAATGAATTTTATTTTTTTTAGGTGTCTTAGGTTTTCTTGAGTGGAAATGCACTCATTTAAGGTCTTAAGAGGTCCTACATGGCAAAGGACAATAAATTCACAAAAATGTTACCAAAGTTGCAAAAGTTTCTTAGAAACTTTTGCAACTTTTAAATGCAATTTGGTTACACCCTCCCCAATGGTCCAAAAGGTTTGAAAGGTAGTTATGGACGTTAGATTGGAGGCATATATGTTCATAAATGTTGAACTTTACAAGATATTTTTATGTATGAAAATTTTGGTGGCAAGTTGAAGCAAAAAAACACTATTTTTCTGCAAATTATCCATAATTTCCGTACCATACAATCAGATTATGATTGAGAAAAAAAAATTTCTTCATGGTTGGAAATTAGATGGTCTTTTTATTCTAATCCAATTGGTTTAACTTGTTTTGGTGGAAGATAAAGGAAGATATTCTCTATTTTTGTTGGAATGGTCTTGAAACCCTCTTTTCCTTAGGGTCTTGCAGAGATGTGCCCCTAACTTGCAAATCCATTGTGGGATTCACACGGCCCTTGGTCAAATGAAATTAGGGAAAGATTTATTTAATGTTCTAGGAGAACAAGGCAGGAGGAGTTTGTTGGATAATTTTACTACCAAGCCCAAAGTGAACATCCCTTATATGCTCAAATACAATTCACTGCAAATCGGTGCACAAAACCCAATAGGGAGTGGTTAGGATCATTTTTTATGGTGGATTTAGTGTTCTTGGGTGTAGATAGACCATGTAATGAAGGATCTTGGTTATATTTGAGTAGCTGAGAGTGATTCTTTGCAAGTAGCAATTCCCATTGTGGGATTCGAGACCCCTATGAGGTCACCATCAGGTATCTAAGGTGATGATCTCGTGGAGACACCTAAGAAACTAGAAGTGAAATGGTCCCATGAAACATTAGTACATTTTACTAGTTAATTCCACATTTAAAAATATCATAATATAGGCCATGAAACATAAGGAGATTTTACCAGTTAATTCTACATTTAGAATATCACGTGGATTCCTCATACCTTATTATTATCTCGTACACAAGCAATTAATTTCTTAGCACATATCCTTTTGGAACACCCTTAGTTATTATAGATACTAATCTAATTGTTGGCTACT
Organism: Chamaecyparis obtusa; assembly: GCA_027943335.1. Taxonomy (NCBI): domain Eukaryota; kingdom Viridiplantae; phylum Streptophyta; class Pinopsida; order Cupressales; family Cupressaceae; genus Chamaecyparis; species Chamaecyparis obtusa. The sequence goes on along the minus strand of BSBK01007416.1, from coordinate 85,716 downwards.
TCAGGGAAGACATGGAAGATGCATATACACTGCACTAAAAGTTACAATGCATTCTCTTTAATTCCAAAGAAAATAAGGCATTAGGCCTGAAGAATTATAAGAAGAGCATGGATCATAAAAATACCTTTATCTCAAGACAAAGAGGCTTCCAACAACGCCCAGACAACATAAATTATGGAGCCATGGGCTTTGTTCTTTGTGGTGACTTGTGCCTCAAAGAATTTGCAATATCTATGAAGCTACAAGATTATTTTTCTCATGTGATGAGTGCCATGTTAGCATGTTGATATTATTGGGCTATTAGTTTTCTTAAAATATATTGTTCTATGTAATTCAGTGAAGCACATATTATTGTGTAGGAGTTTTGTTGATTCACAAAAGGGATTTTTGTATATTGTAGATGTCAAGTGTGACTTTGACATTGTATATTGCCCATGATGGACATAAGCTAATGAAGGATCAATTGAAAAGGGACAGCATGTACAGGTTCTTTTCTTGCCAATTATTTATGTTATTTTAATTCTTTATATCCTATAATGTTTTATTTCCTTAGAAAATTAAAAGAATTAGTTAAATTTAATTTCATGTGAAATGCAGTTAGTAGCTACTTTTGGATAGTTATTTGTAACTTACTTTCTTGTCATGGGAAAATGAAAATTAGTTATTTCAGTTTCATTTCTATTCTCTTTCCTCACAAGTAAATTTTTATTTTCATAATTTATTAAGTTAGTTTGGTTTTGTTGTTATAGAAATACTTAATGAGGAAAAATAACTTCGGTAGTGGAAACTGCACTTCTACTATAATATATTAAGAAAATGGAAAACACAATAAGCATGCCAATAGATATGCATGCAATCTATTTGGAGACTCAATAAAATGCTAAAATTATGGATTACAATCAACCCATTGCTCCACTAGAAACAAAATAAACTCATTTGTGTATACTTCTAAGAATAATTACATTATTAGAACTCTAATTCCAATATCTAAAACTTCTCTCCATTTTCAAAAACTTATTGTTCACATATATTTATAATTGTTGTTTGTGTTGAAGCATCACTCTCACACCCTAAAAGGATCTCATTAAAGTTGGAAAATATAAAGTTGTCTTTTTCTTCATATTTTATCTTGCATGGTTAGGGGTCAATTGCATGGTTGTTGATTTGACCCATATCACTTCAGCATATACAAATATATCCAAAAAATCAACCCTATGAACACACATTTGTCCCAAATAGTCAAAAATGACCCTGCAAGCTCCAAATTGTGTTTGTTGATGATATGAATGTAACAAAATTTTACTATCCATTATATGGATCACTAATAATAAAAACTTGATTCTAAAAATTCATCATGGAATTGTAGAAAATCCATTGTGAAATTCTACCAGGCATTAGATTCCACCAAGCTTCATAAAATTAAAACACATTTTGTATGTAGTTGTGTATATCAAACATACCCAAGGTTTTAAATTTATGTATAAAACAGATATATCTAGTCTTTAGGGCTTCATATCCATATTGAATAACTAATCTCTCTTATTCATAATTATATTTTGGGGGCATTTTAATTCATGTTAGCTTTTGCAACAGTTCTATGAATGCTCATTAGTCCAAAATAATTAAATCCAAATTGATATTTCAATAGATCCTGACATATCAATTACTCCTAACGGAAAATTCATAAATGAAAAACAAATCTACGTTACAATAAATGGGAAGGAGTGTTCAACCTCTGCATGAATCAAGTGACATCTTTAAAATCATTTATTTCCACCACACCTCTTAGATTATTTTCCTATACTAGTTTGGATTTGAAAATATTTGTATCTTTCTATAGTACTAGATAAAATGTTAAAATAGGATATCCATATCTTAGACTATGAATGTGTATACACAACTCCTTTGGAGATGAAACTTTATGTTTATTGGCCAAAACATGAAGCCCTAAAATCATCAATCTAAAATTGTGTCATATATGCTATAGACTCTCATTCATGAATCAAAACTTGGAAGGAAAAGTTAATGACAAACCATGAAATTTGTCTAGGTTGATTTTATAGCATTGGATGGCCCAATAATCCCCATAGACATCGATTTATGGTCCTCTTCCCTAATTTTCTCAAAATGTCACAAATTGGAGACTTACAGAAACATTTATTGAATAGGATTTTCACAAAGGGCTTGATCTTGATCTTACAAGGGCTCGCGAGAAAATGAGAAAAAATTACCTTTTTATAAGTAATGCCTGTGTGAGTCAGAATTCTGACATCCTCGTCTGTTGTCAGCATTCTGACGAACACGGGAAATGTTTTAGAAAAAATCAAATTTCCCTTTGTAAATCCGATGGAGCAAAAGAAATACCATAGCCATCAGAAATGGTCGTCAGAAATTTTCCCCAAATGCATTAGTGGTAGGAGAGGACATTTGTGAGGTAATGACATCTTTTGAATGACCCAAAAGGAGGATGAACCATTACAATAATACCCTGAAAGGTTTATGTTCAACCTTATGAAGTCCAGACATAGTAATCTAGGATAAGATTCAATAAAATTAATCTTCCTTTAAGGAATTCATGAAGACTGCACGGATGCATTGGACTAGATGGGTGATGGAGACATCTCTCAATCTTCTTGGGATGATATCCAAATCTCGTCAAGGAATTATTCAAGGGAAAACATGAAGAAGACCAAAAGCATTTGATCCTTAACTTCTAAAGTTGTTACTAGAGTCTCTCGAATAGAAATTAGTAACCTTCTTAGTGATATGAAGCAGAATATTATCAATCACAAGGAAACTCAACTAGATACTCTGCAAAGCAGGAGAAAGTAAGAAGTAAAAGCTTCTATAATAGAGTATTGCCCCACTTTTTTCTACAAGAAAAAGGATTGCAAGTGTAAAAGGATTTCTAGTGTGGATGAGTGACCCAATTTTATATCTTTGGAGGATGATGAAGGCCAAGTCTTTTATCTAGCGCAAATAAAATAATGGACTCAAAGACAAGGTATTCCCGAAGATCCCTTATCCTATTCCATTTTTTCTTCATGGTCAAATCAAATCCCTCCATCATGGATGAACTATGATAATTTTCTATGGAACACCAAACAAGGAATGAACAATGAATTGGAAACAACCTCCATGATGAGGAAATCAACCTTGAGGGAAAAAAAACTCAAGGATTCTAGCAACAACCTCAATTGCAAGGACCCCCAGTTCAACAAGCTATTATGTCAAATCTTGCCAACCCTCAAAATCCACATGTATGAACCACTCATATTTCTGTTCATCCTACACCTAACCCCAATAATTGGTCAATTAAGAAATCCTATTTTGGGATATACAACAGTATCCTAGTTATGTCCTTGATGTTAATAATGTGCACATAAGATCAAGCAAAAAAATGGCTTCCCCAATGCCTCATCTTATTACTGAAGTTCAGGAAGATGATAGCTCCATAGTTGTGCAAACCTCATCTAGTCAACAAGGCTTGCAAGATCATTCAGAGGAAGTACTTCAAACACCCTTTCCCTTTGAAAATCAACCTGCTCTATTTCCTACAAGGTTAATTGAGCACAAAATTGGCATGGATCCTGATTTTGACTTTCTAGAACAATTAAAAAATATAAGCATTAGGATTCCTTTTATTTAAGCAATTAAGGATTTTCATATCTATAATAAGACTATTAAGGATTTATGTATTAAGAAACCAAGTCAAAAAAGAAAATATCCTACCATGGTGCATGTCATGCACAAGCTAGCAAAAATTATGCTAGGAAAGTTTGTCATTCCTAATTATAATGATCTAGGTAGCCCCATAGGGAATGTTACTATTAATGGAATTCTAATTCCAAATACCTTGATTGATCTTGGAGCTTACATTAATGTTATGAAAAGCTCAAAATAATGCAATCTCTCCAATTAACAAACCCCAGACCTACTCCCACAGTCTTGCAGCTTGCAACTAGTTCTATTGTCAAACTAGAGAGTATCTAAATGAATATTTAATCATAACTCTTTATTCATGGGAGTACTCAATAGATTTTATAATTCTACAACCAAAGGCTATTTTAGGTGGATATCCTCTAATATTGGGTAGACCTTGGTTAGCAACTGAGGATGCCTTTATTGGCTATAGATCAGGAAAGATGATAATATCAAATGGAAATGTAACTAAAAAGATAGTATTATACCCTTCAACTCAGCCACATCAAGAAAATGGACAATTCATTTGACCTAATTTAGAAAATGGAGAGGTCGATTCTTTGTCAACACTGATGATAATTGATAGGATCCCTATGCTTAACCTAGAAGATGTAGATAAATTGTTGGCTCATATAATTCAAAAAATTTATCAAAGAGATCTAAGAGATTTCACATGTCTAGCTTTCTCTTATTGTCTGTTGCATACATTACTTCCTACAACCACTATTGAATAGTATCTATCAACCTCTACAATGTTACACAATTTGTTGTCACATACAACTGATGAAAGGATTCAATGCTTAAATGTTGCATCTATGAATCTTCTTGTTACTCAAGAATAAGTTACCTCAGGGAGATATCTCAATATCAACAACAAGCTTACACAAGACCAAAAAAGCCAACTATTGCCTATGCTACAGGAAAATAGGACAACATTTTCCTAGGATTACCAAGACATGAAAGGTCTTGACCTGAATCTTTGCACACATTGCATATATATCAAGGATGATTGTAGGAAAGTAAAACAATTTCAAAGGCAGATGAATCTAGTAGTTCAAGACATTGTTAAGGGCGAACTACAAAAGTTATTAAATGTCGGATTTGTATACCCTATCTCTGATAGTCATTGGGTTTCTCCTTTGGTGATTGTTCCAAAAAAGGGTGGAAAATGGAGATTTTGTGTTGATTACAAGGAAATTATGCATCTTATGTCCTTCCATTTGGCTTATGTAATGCTCATGCTACCTTCCAAAGAGAAATTCTTAGCATTTTATCTTATCTAACTCATGATTGTATGGAAGTTTAGATGGATGATTTTACTACATATGGAGACACTTATGAAGAAGCCTTGGAAAATATAAAGAAGCTACTTTCCAGATGTAGAGAACACAATCTATCGTTAAGAAATGAGAAACACTATATGATGATGCAATAAGGGGTTGTCCTGGGCCACTATATATCAAAGCATGGTATATAAGTCGATCCAATGAAGATAGAGGTTCCTCTAAGAAAAAAGATGTCAGGGGTTTTCTCAAGCATGTTGGATACTATATATGCTTTATCAAATATTTTAGCAAGATATATGCCCCTCTATACATACTACTGACAAAGGATGTCGAATTTTCTTGGACTCGTGATTGTCAAGAAGCATTTTTATAGCTGAAGGATGTACTAACTAAGGCATTGGTATTAAGAGGACCAAATTGGATGATACCCTTCCATATCCATACTAATGCACCTGACCATGTCATGTGAGTTGTTCAAGGATAGAAAGAAGGTATTGTTGAATATGTTATTATTACATTATTAAAATCCTTTAGTCTGCTAAGTTGAATTAGATTGTCATTGAAAAGAAGATGTTGGTATTTGTCTATGCCATAAGTAAATTCAAACACTACATAACAAGTTATCAAGTATTCATACATACAAATTATGTATCCATCAGGTATCTTAAACATGTTGTAAGTGGTAGATTGGTTAGATGGTTATTACTACTACAATAGTTTGATATTACAATAATAGATAAACCAGGTAGAGCTAATGTATTGGCAGATTTTCATTCAATATTGACTCATGGGGGAGAGGAACCTATAATAAATGACTCTTTCCCTAATGAGCACCTATTTTCCATCAATTATTTAGTCTCCTTGGTATCCAAACATTTCTAGCTACTTGGTGACAAGTAAAACACCTCCATGATTCTCTCCTTGAGAGAAGAGGCATCTTGCAAAGAAGATTCTACCTTATTCATGGATCTCAAGGTACTTATTCTATGAAGACTTGATAACATTATGAGACGTTGCATCAAAGAATAAATTTTTGAAATTCTTCAAGCCTCTCATGATGAGCCCTCTCGAAGACACTTTGCAACTAAGAGGAAACCCATGAAAGTCATCAGTACAAGATATCATTGGCCATATTTACATAAGGATTCAATTAACTATACAAGGAGATGTGATAGATTTCAATGGTTGGGACGCCCAACAAAATTGAATGAAATGCCACTTCAACCCCACTTGGTTCTTCAACCATTTGATAAGTGGGGTATTGATTTTACAGGACCAATAGAAGTTAAAGAAATGAAACATGCACGAGATATCAAGGTTGCAAAATTTCTTTATGATGAAAACTTTACTAGTTATGGTGTTGCAGAATTTCTTTATGATGTAAGAAATTAAATAAGTACAAATCTAATCTAATCCAATTGAGAAAACTGATAAGAAGAGGAATGGAGAAGGATTTGAATGCACCTAGAAATGAAATGGGAGAAGTGGTTCCCATATTTGAATTCCCAACTATCGAAATATCAAAATGATCTATAACTACATATTTGGGCCCTAAAGACTGTAATCTAAGTCTACCAAATATTGACCTAATTTTAGAGGATACAAATCGCCAATTTCATTCTATATCTAGGGGCATATCGCCAATGTCATTTTGTACCTTGAGTTTTGGTCTGAATCTTTTGGGTTTTCTTCGAATGTGTCCAATCTTTCTAATTCTAATCTACCGGCTCTGTAACCTATTCCTGCACATAGAAAAATAGTGAAAAAGGTTGGTAAAAGGGGTTTTCCTTAGTCAAACCTTTGTTTAGGAATCAACCTTGAAAATGAATTGATATTGTATAAGGAAAGATGAGATAGAAACCAGATTTGAATAGTAAGACACCTTATGTCTTGATGACACAATGCTTCTTTGGATGTGATCACAAATGTTGATGCAATAGCGTGAGTTATACCCAAGGATTTGAGCCCAAATTTGGACTAGGGCCTTATGTTAGGGTTTTAGCAACAAATCTAGCTCCATGGTCAACCTGCCTGGGTTTTAACTCCTAAAATAATGGATTGAGTTTATAAACTCCCTATCTCTCCTCATTTTGGTATCCATTATTAAGTGCAAGAATTCACTATCAATTTTTCAAACATTTCTGACCAAGCAAGAAAATTGGAGTTCAAGACATCTTCTACAATTGAGCTTTCAAGTCTTCAATCCTTCCAAGCATTCTTCCTTCTTCATTAAGCATTGTTGGCAAACTACAACATCCATCATTCAAGGAATTCCTTTCATGATTTCCTTTTAGATCAAACTATTGCATCAAAATTTGTAATCACACCCAAAGAAGCATTGTGTCATCAAGGTATAAGGTAACTTACTATTCAAACCTAGTTTCTATCTCATCTTTCCTTATGCAATTTCCATCCATTTTCAAGGTTGATTCCTAAACAGGGGTTTAAATAAGGCAAAACCCTTTTCCCAACATTTTCTCCTATTTTTATGTGTAGGAACTGGTTAGGAGGTCATCGAATCAAAATTAGAAAGATCAAACAAAGTCAGAGAAAACCCAAGCATTTCATACCAAAACCCAAGGTACAAAATGACATTGGGAATCTATCCCTGGGTACAAAATGACATTGGTGATTTGTACCCTCCAAAATCAACTCAAATTTGGCAGAGACTCATATTATAGTCTAGATGGCCTAGATTTGCAATTACATGTCATTTTAAGATTCTAACAATCGAGAATTCGAATCTGAATCTAAAAATTCACTTCTCCTATTTCATTTCCAGGGTGCATTCAAATCCTTCTCGATTCCCCTTATTATCAGTTTTCTCAATTGGATTAGATCATATCTGTACTTGTTTAGTTTCTTACATCAATATATTTTCTCTCTTTCTCGATATTAAGCAACAACGGAATAAAAACCCTTCAAGCATAAATATTGCATTGGCATCTTATCAAATGGTGTTAATCATACTTGTCTTGAGGTGGTTTTGTATTTCACTTTATCTTATGAATTGGGGAAATTAGTTCTTTTACATGCCATTTCACATTATGCAAATTACCACTTTTCAAACAAGAGCAAAGCAGTCTTCTAATTTTGATAATTACAATTGCCTTGATGAGGCCGAATTAGACTCAAAATAATATTGCTAAAGATTGAATTGAAATCCTAGCATTACTATGATCATAAATGGCCAAAAAACCAAATTCTAAAAGTGATATTTTTGCTCACAATGGCTACAAACTAATAGAAAAATAATGAAGTAGACAAAAAAATTATGCACTTTCAAAAAGAATGACACCTCAAAATGTGTTTGTATGAGCTTGAACGAAGCCTCTGAAGTTGCAGAATTGAGGATTGGATAGGTATAGTCACTAAAAACTGTGAAAACTTTGTTCACCAAAATTATAAAATAACAACACCACTATAAATTTTGCAATTTTCTATCCCAATTTTTTTTTAAAAAAATGTATTGAAAAAGGCCTCAAAATGAGTATGTTATGAGCCTCCAAAGTTAAATTGCAAATCTAAAAAATCAAATGGTCAGGGGTTCGAAAATTTCAAATCTGATGACATCAACAACTTACAATGTTAAATTTGATGACCAAATGGTCATCGCAGAGAAATAGCTTGCTAAGAAAATGATGTTCAAAAGGGCATCAATAAATAGCTTAAAATGATCACATCATCATATAGTTATTGACACGGACAGATGAATGGGAATACAATCACTGATGTGGCACTCTAACTGGATCTGTATAGTGACGTGTATGTGTGACACATGTCACATGGTGACTGCACAATGTCACTAACTAGGCATGATGACTCAGATCTTGCATGGCATTGTTGTGCTTGTGATGTGTCCTCTTTGACATGTGTTGCCCTATGATTTTCCCCACGTCTATTGTGTTGGCATTGTTCAGGTAGTTGTGTGGATCAAGTGTCTACGAATGTGGTGTGATCTTAGTGGTCTATGTGTGCAAAATATCGCATTGACGGTGTGTGTGGTGTGAATAAGTGTGGCCATGTATGCCATGTGGATTGTTATTTATCCATCATGTGGCACGAAGGGGCTAGGCAAGGCCAATAGCAGTGGTGACATCACTTTCAGTGCATGGTGGCACCACAGCTTGTTGGTGGTGGACAATCGACTAGCACTTATCACTTTAGAAGACGTGGGATATATCCCATTCATAGCTTTGAAAACTTTTTCCTTATTTATATGTAAGAACTGTCCAAGGCTAATGCAAATCACAACTATGACGGTGGGGTTTGGTTGTTGACTATGGGATTGTTGTCGATTAACAAGGTTGTTGGCGGGATGCAGGCATTATGTCAACAGTTACAGATTTACAAATGACAGTACTATGGTTTGAGACATAAACAATGTGTCATGTGTCATGTGCCCAAAAAAATTTTACAGAATAAACATCCGAAAAAAATCTGTGAATTAAAGTTGAGATAGTGCACTATATATATATATATATATATATATATATATATATATATATATATATATATATATATATATATATATATATATATATATATATATATATATAGATCAGGGTGTACAGTTCGATTTGCAAAAAAATTGTCCCAAAAACAACTTTTGTCAAATATGGACAAATTTATAGTCAAAATTTATCAGAATTACCTCGGTCACAATGGTGAGGTTAGATTTGGCGTAAGACACTCTTGAATAGCACTAGTCCTTAAATATGCGAATTTTCATTCCTCCAAATGCACCAAGGTCTCTTCAAATAGACTATGGAATGATGCTCCAATAGCTCTCGTACCATGTAAGAATTTGTCAATAGCAATAACAACCCAAGATCTAAAGGCCAATGGACAGTACAAAGATAAGAGAGATAAGATAGATGAGAATAAATTGTATTCTCCTCAATATACAACAACTAAACTATAGTAGATAATGAATGAATACAATGTAGATGTGTGTTCTTATATAAGCAAGGCAATAAGACACCATGATAAGGAGAAGATAACTTATTGCCCACATAAGGTGGAAGCACATGTCCAAGGTGGATCATCCTCCATTGTGCAATGAAGTATGTGCAACAATGTGAGGATGTGATGCAGGAGCATCTCGGGTCCTTGGCAATCGTGTGTCACCAAAAACATATTTGAGTTTGTTTGTGTTTCTCAGCTCCTACTTTGACTGAGTTGGTTCGGTGTTGCTCGGTTTCCTATGCTCACCGGTATTGGTTGGTTAACTCTCTGGTGCTCGGTAATTTCTCTGACGCTCGGTGATGCTTGTCTAGCGCTCAGTTGGCTTTGCTTACCGATAGGTTTCTTGGAGTTTCTATTGAGGCCGACTTGTGCATTAATTTTGGGTCACGGATTTAATTTTGGTATCTATCATTGGGAAGCGTGTGGTCCCAATTTTGACCGTTCCTTCTGTTGATTGTGGATCTAAAGGTCGACTCAGTTCAGTAGCCTCTTGTATAAATATAGTTGTTTGGTTAGAGTTTAGAGAGTCAGTTTTTGGGGATAGAGATAGAAGATTAGAGATTTGAGTAGATCCTCGCATGGTTGAGGACCTCTGTAATTCATTGTAATATCTAGTCATAACCGGGAAGGCCTTACAGCTCGGCATGTATGAATCAATTGAATGAATATATGAAAATGATCTTGTGTTCTCTCTCATTGTGTTGTTTTTGCTTCCGCGTGTTGTTGAGCAAGGTGGATCAGGTCAGGGTGTGCCATCCTTTGGCCCCTACCATCCTCCTTTGCGTCAGGTGGTATCAAAGTGAGGTGAGATCTGGATCTAGGTTTGCGAATTTAGATTTGTAGGCTCCTTCTTGTAAAGCCCTAGTTGATTTGTTGTGGGTTAGCAGATTGTGATATGACCTGCAATTGCAGAGGGTTTTCAAGATGGTTCGTGGGAGGTGAGATGCGGATCCAGGATTGGCCGACGTGTTAAGACAAATTATTGCTAGGTTAGAAGCCGTTGAAACAGCCCAGAGAAGAGGAAGACATCTTGAGGATGTTAGTGATGATGAAATTAAGGAAGAACAAGGTAATGCAGAACCTGCACCTGTGATGGATCAGGGTGAAGAAAGATTCTTGAAGGCTTTGACAAGTCTGAAGTCTACACCACACTTTAATCCTCTTGAGTATGGTGGAAAGTTGGATTCTGATGAATTGGTGGATTGGATCACTGAGATGGAAAAGTATTTTGAATATGAGAATGTACTTGAAGACAATGGAGACATTATTTGATACCATGTGAATTTGTGTTGTATACTGATCATAAGGCTTTACAATATTTGGGTAGTCGGAATAAGTTGAATTGGAGACATATGAAATGGGTTGAGTATTTGCAAATTTATACATTTGTGATAAAGCATAAGAGTGGAGTCACTAACCGAGTTGTTGATGCATTGAGTAGAAGAAGATCTTTGATGACCGAAATGAAAATTCAAGTTCTTGGTTTTGATGAGATGAGAGATTCTTATGAAGATGATCCTGATTTTTCTGAGCCATGGAGAAAGTGCAGAACACCTATTCAAGATCAACCGAGTACTAAATGGGAAGAATATTTTATCCAGGAAGGTATGTTGTTTAAAGGTATTCAGTTGTGTATACCGAGAGGACCAATGAGGAATAATTTGATAAAGGAGAAACATAGTAGTGGTTTGGCTGGACATTTTGAAATTGATAAGACATTGAATTTGCTTAAGGAGAAATACTTTTGGCCACAGTTGTATAATGATGTTCAAAAATTTGTGAAAAGTTGTGGAGTTTGTCAAGTTGCAAAAGGAGTAAGTCAGAATACTGAATTGTATACACTGATTGTTGTTCTTGAGAAACCTTTGATTAACATTAGTATGGATTTTGTTCTTGGCTTACCAAAGACAGTAAGAGGTAATGATTCTATATTTGTTGTTGTGGATAGATTTTCTAAGATGACACATTTTATACCATGTAGAAAGACATTAGATGCAGTACATGTAGCAGATCTTTTCTTTAAGGAAATTGTTAGATTGCATGGATTACCGAGGAGTATTATCTCTGACCGAGACAGTAAATTTGTTGGATACTTTTGGAAGACTCTTTGGAAAAAATTTGGCACTAAGTTGAAATATAGTTCTACATTTCACCCACAAATTGATGGACAGACAGAGGTTGTGAACAGAAGTTTGGGAAATCTTTTGAGATGTTTAGTTGGAGACACACCGAGTAATTGAGATTCTGTGTTGGCACAAGCAGAGTTTGCATACAATAATTTAGTGAATAGGAGTACTGGAAAGACACCTTTTGAGATTGTAAATGGCTTACAACCGAGAGGTATATTTGATTTGAGAGACATTGATGATTAAAGAAAGAGAAGTGCTAAAGGAGTGAAATTTGCTGAGTATATGAAGACATTGCATGAAAATGTGAAGTTCAAGTTGGAAGAGAGTAATCAGAAATACAAAGACAGAGCTGATAGATCAAGAAGACATAAGACTTTTGATATTGGTGATGAAGTGATGGTTCATTTGAAGAAAGGTCGATTTCCTATTGGAACATATGGGAAGCTGAAGATGAAGAAGTTTGGACCTTGCAAGATTTTGAAGAAATTTGATAGTGGAAATGCATATGAGATATAGTTACCTGATGATATGGACATATCACCTATTTTTAACATTACTGATTTATATGAGTATCATGAACCTAATGAAGAAATGACAGTACCAACAGAATATCCTAAGAAGCAAAATGAAGAAGTTGAGCAAATTTTGGAGCAAAGAATTGGCAAAAGTACAAGAGGAAAACAGTATATGGAATATCTGGTAAAGTGGAAGAATAGACCAATTGAAGACAGTTCATGGATTTCACAGTCTGAGTTGGATGCAACTCGGATCATACCTGCTAAATGATTCAGAGAATCATTTCAAAATAACCCCAGGTGTCTAATGCAGGAGCATCTCGGGTCCTTAGCAATCCCGTGTCACCAAAAACATATTTGAGTTTGTTTGTGTTGTTCGGTTCCTACTTTGACCGAGTTGGTTTGGTGTTGCTCGATTTCCTATGTTCACCGGTGTTGGTCGGTTAACTCTCTGGCACTCGGTAATTTCCTTGGCGCTCGGTGATGCTTGTATGGCGCTTGGTTGGCTCTGCTTACCGACGGGTTTCTTAGAGTTTCTATTGAAGCCGACTTATGCATTTATTTTGGGTCACAAATTTAATGTTGGTATCCATCATTGGGAAGCGTGTGGTCCCATTTTTGACTGTTCCTTCCGTTGATTGTGCATCTAAAGGCTAACTCAGTTCGGTAGACTCTTGTATAAATATAGTTGTTTGGTTAGAGTTTAGAGAGTTAGTTTTTGGGGATAGAGATAGAAGATTAGAGATTTGAGCATATCCTCGCATGGTTGAGGACTTCTGTAATATCTGGTCGTAACCGGGAAGGCCTTACCCCCGTCATGTATGAATCAATTGAATGAATATATGAAAACGATCCTGCATTCTCTCTCACTGTGTTGTTTTTGCTTCCGTGTGTTGTTGAGCAAGGTGGATCAAGTCAGGGTGTGCCATCATTTGGCCCCTACCATCCTCCTTTGCGTCAGGATGATAAGTGACAAGTGGACTAAAGGTGGAGAAACACATAAAATGGAAATGCGATAACAACTATCACCACCTAAAGTGAAATTTCTCCTACACCATGTGCATATAAAGGTGCCAACTCCTAAGTGTTTCAAATGCAAACTACTATGTATGCATTACCCTAAGTAAGCTTAAATAAAATGTAATTAGTGAATGATTAATAACACCAATAAATACATAGGATAAGCTACCAAAGTCATCCAAGATGGAAGGATGATGTATCTTCAATGGGTGGGAGAGCTTAATAGTTTAAGGAGATATGAAGTGCATGATATAGAATATCATGATGTTGTGACAAGAATCTCCAAGGATTGTGATAGATGAAAAGAAATGATAGTACATGCATGTGCAAGAGTGCACAAACAATGCAAAGACAAACAAAAATGTTACTTGAGGGAATTCATGATGATGAAACTGATAGCATTGTTAACAATAATAGCAATACAAGGGTTGACAATGATATATAGCAATGGTGATCATTTGAATATAAAGTGCATCAAGGTTTGTAGCAAGGTTGGAGACAAAAAAATTAGACACTTCAGACATTGCACTAGATTGATTGGAAACTATGAATTAGGATTGTTTATATTTGGATTGAGTTCTTCAAGAATTTTTGGATTGTGGGAGATTAAGGAAAGGTGGATTGAATTGAACTTAAGTAGTTATGACAAGGGAAATCCAAGCCTGTAAACAAGGATGAAAGAATGTATGGATGTGCTAGGTAGGTGATAGGAGGATTATTCTGTAGAGGGATTTCAAGATATGATCTCTAAGACTATGAAACATGGAAATAATATGCCACATGTTGGGTTCATTACAAAGGATAAGCTACCAAAGTCATCTAAGATGTCAGGGTGAGGTATTTTCAATGAATAGGAGAGCTTAAAGGTTTAAGGAAATACAAAGTGCATGAATGATGTGCTGCAAGAGGAATGATTATAGATAAATTAATACTTGCTTTTCAAAAGAATACTCAATATGAAGGCCATGTCCTTATTGATATTGAGAGTAGGAAGGGAGTATGGATTGGGTATGATGTGAGAGGTATACATATAACAAATGGGTAGATAGGATAGAGTAGGTAGGATGAGGTAGATATGATGGAAAAAGCTTTCCCCGAAGTGTAGAGTTTGAGTGGATGGTGAATTCATGCATTACACTTGTTTACTGATTTTTCATCATGATACTTACCTAAGGTGTTATATAAATAATTTTCAATATTAGACAAATGACTTCTCTTTTTTTCATTTTTTATTCCAAGATCTAGATATTGGATGAAAGATAGTGATATAGATAGACTAGTGTAGATTGGGGATAGGGAGAATGGTAGATGAATCAAGCATTTGAATAACTTCTTCCAAGGTACCATGTCGATTATTATTGCACTTATAGATCTTGGTAGAAACTATGCTAAATGGACTTCTTCAAAAAGTAAACAAGGTACCATCATAGCTCGACATGAGAGGATGTTTCCAAGGGAGATGGAATGGATGGGGAGATGAAGGGAGAATATTGGTTTACATGAAATCTTGGATTAAAGGGGGGTTATTGTGGATGGGTGTTGGTTACTTGATTAGGGTAGAGAGATGGTTGGACAAAATTATGGAATGGAGGTGACATGATAGAATGTTGTGGGAACAAGGGAATCAAGTAAAATAGTTGCACACACCATGTTGGAGAGTAAAGTTTGAGAGAGATGATTTTAAATGTTGGGATTTAGATTTGGGAGTTGGTTTTGTGGATTTTGAGATCTAAGGGCCCAAAGTAGATTCAAGATGCATAGAATAGGGAGTTGAGATTATAGATGTTAAGACATAGGGACCCCGAGTATATGTGTTGGATAGGGTTGCTTGGATTTAGATGAAGAATTTTGGGAGTGACATGTAGGGCTGGCAGCTCCTTTGGGATGTATGGATTAATGTTGTGACATCTAAAATATTTTGGCTTTTACTTTTTGATTGATGGGCCCTTGTGATAATTTTGATTATATTGGATTTTACTTATTCTGGGATCTAGGGATGGAAATAGCCTTTGGAGGCATTGAGGATTTGCAGTTGGATGCTCCTTGTGGATGCATTATTTTTGTTTAGGGATCCAAACTATTTACATGTACTTACTTTTCTATTAAGGCTCATTACAACCTTGTACATTTATTTTGATTTTGGATCAATTTTTTCTCTATTTGTGCTCGTCGGCATGCTGTGACGGTGATCTTTGGGTTTTTGTGGTTTGCTTGATATATATTGGCAACCAAATTGCTTTCAAGTGTGGAGGCATGGTTCTATGGGGATAGAGTATCTTGACATTCCATGAATGGGTTAATAGTTTTATCATTTTTGGATTATGTCCATTTGATTTCTTGTCAACTCTACCAAACAAATATAGACCAAAGCTTCCCTGAAATCAATTGTATCCATCACCTGACTGATTACCTACCATGATTGATCTTGTTCCAAAAGCTAAAAGTTCAACTCCGTGTTATGATTAACAATGCCATTCTCAGTGTTGCTTTCACAAAATGTACATCTCCTGTTACAATTAACATTGATTTGCAACGAGCCCATTCCTCAATGGATCAGAATGAACCTTTCATGTAGACAGCAGAATAATAATTATTTTAAAGCTTGTATTTCCTATTTGTTATCATACTCACCAATCTCAAAACATCAATGCAGACTGAAATCAACAGAATAAAATTACGGGCAATAACTACAAGATGTGGTCTTCCACATTTATGTACTCAAGCTGACAATTAAAGTGTGGCCTTCAAATATATAGTCATAGACGTCCCTTGGCCGGACTCCAAGATAGACTGCCTCACTACTAATGAACAAAGTCCAGCTTTAATAAAAAATAGTACTAAATAATCAGCAAAACTGTGTTATAAGGATAAAATGTTTGACCAAGGAAAGGGAGTAGAGTACATATGGTAAATAGTCACATGTTTACCCAACAGCCTTAACAACATGTACATCACATTGAACCTGCTGGGATTCCAGCACAGTTCGTGTAGCATCAACAACAATCTGGCCATTAACATAATGTCGCCGACAAACTGGCATGTAAACATCTGCACCTCCAATAACCTCAGTTTTTCTCTCTCCAGTTTTTCGTAAAGTGAATGATGCAGGTCTGCCACACATCTCACAGCGGGACTGCAGTTTAGTTACAGAATCAGCCAAGGGTATTAAATCCAGAGCAGATCCAAAGCTCTTCCTGCCAAGAGAACATGATCAACCAGAAAATTGATTTAATAAAACACCACATAAAGCATTACATTGAAAAAAATATATAATATATATATATATATATATATACTCTTTCCAGCTCCCTGGAGGGTTATTAATCTCATAACAAAAGCAAAAATAGGAACTCAATTTCAAGCAACAATACCTCAAGTAGTCCCCATCAAGGCCGGCAACAATCAGAGTCTTGGCATCTCTATCAGCTGCTACCTGGCAGAAACTATATAGATCTATGAAGAACTGTGCTTCATCAATGCCAATCACATCCAACTGTTTGCAAAAGCAGAGGAACATTAGAAACAATGTTAAATCTCTGATCAAAAGAACCATTGCCAACATCAGCTTATGGAAGACTTTTACAAGGCAAAACATGCATTTGTTTTCCAAAAAGTCAAGAAGAATAAATTCATTATTCCCTTCATAAAGATGTATTGCCAGATGCTTTACATGGAAAAACAACAATTAAACATTCACAACCTATCTAGCATACATGCAAAAAACACAACTATAACTTGAAAACATCCAAGTTTATTTACCATAAATAAGCACACTAAACACACAGAATTTTGCTAAGATAATAATATATTCTATTTTCATGCCACTCATAGTTCAAATAATTGTACTCAGCGCCCAAAAAGAATTACTTGGACTGTGACTCGCACTCAGCTATAGCCTCAGCAAGTAAAATAGACACATAAATTCTAAAATAAAATTCATTGTATACTAAGCATAAAAAATGAATTTAGAGAACATATAAGTCTACTCTCTATTAGATAGAAAAAGATCATATCACAAATCAGAAACCCCTTCAAAAATTTACTTATTCTGCCTAATAGCCATCATCCTCAAACTGGAAAGTAACTTAAAGTTAATAATGAATGCATCATCAAGTATGTCATCCCCTCATTCTCCAATGCTTCTGTTGCTTCCACTTTCACTCTGCTCTTTTTTTTTTCAAGATTTGTATCAGTAATCACTGCATCCACATCTTCGGCAACCCAATAAAATACTGAGTGATGTCATCAAAGTCAGTTGCATGATGTAACTGCTTCCCTTCCACTTTTTTAACTTGAAAACAAACAATGTTTTGCATAAAAACCAAGGTCATTAAGATGCTCTTGGGTCAGTATGCTTCTCTTTGAAGTGTTAAAACTTTTAAAATAGCTCAAAGACTCTGACTTAGCTAAAACTCAGCAGCCCAAGAATTTGACGCGGGACTCAGACCAGGCTAAAAACTCGATCTAATAAAATAGATTACAAAAATGTTCAAAATAAGCATTGATCCACAGGGACACATCCCCCCTGGTTTCCTGCCACTTCCAGAAACAGGAACACCTTGGAGACGGAGAGAGAACATCCCCCCACTGTTCTAGGTTCTCTTTGGAAAAGGGGACATCTGGAATGCCTCCTCTGCAAGGGGAACGTCCCCTTTTAACAGAGCAGTGACACAGTAGTGAGCTATCCTCCACAGATCACAAACAGTTTGCAGTCAAAGACAGTTTAAAATGCAGACATTTTTAAAAACTAAAATGCCTAAGCTTCTTATGAACCCTATAAGTCTGCTCGGCACTTTATGTATTTGTGTTTTATATTTTTATCATTTTTATGTTTCTAAGCTTCAAATTGACAGACTGGCAAACCACAACATCGATTTACCTCTACGACTCTACAGCAGACTGAATAGTCTCAGACTTTCAGGTATCACTGTACCCACACAAGTTTATCCTATTTTCCATGAGGAGAAATTTGCACTTAAAAGACAATCTTATAGGCAAAGGAAGGGACAGTTTAACAGGCAAACGTTTTGGAAGGAATCACCACACTATTTTCTAAAGGAATTTGATGCAGCTGCATTTCATGTGAGTATTATTCCAAGAATCCAAAGTATTTCGTATGGAATCATTATCTCCTAAAACCTTAGCAAATAATCCTTTCTTTTACAATCACACAACCTCCCTATTTCTGCCAGTCTTCGTGCTTGAGTCTTCTTTTCCCAGCTCTTGGTTCTCAAGAATTCATCTTACCCTATTCTTATCCAACCTTTGGCTGCTTAAATCATTATTAAATCCTTCTCAGTCCTGATGCAACTGCCAGAATAAATTAAATATCCTATGTTCATAATTTGAAGCATATGCATATCATCAGAGATACTGTCTTTTGATGTTTCTGAAATGTGATGAATTCTGCATCCTTCAAATTCATATCAGGTTCTGGAATGATAACAAAGATAAAGTTTTTATGACCTTACACCTCACTTGATTTATCTCTCTTTGCAATGTAACACTCTCCTTGACAAGACTTCAAATGCATCTTCAAATATATACTGTTATACAATGACAGCAGTAGTTACCTGTCTTACATTACTATTATCAATTATATCAATATGTCAAAGCATTCAATTTAATAATTCAATTTTATATTATATATTGTTATATTTTATGGTGCATCTATTTCAGATTTCCTGACTCGAGATAAGTACATTCAGTGTAATTGCCAATGTTGATTAGGAGAATAAAACTAATGAGGAATGGGCTGTGGGCAGCCACATGCAAACCCCAAGCACAGCTTCAGACAGTTCAACTGCTAGTGTATTGAAATTTGATTGCCCTTCAGAGTTGTTGGTACAATATTCCAAACGGCCATTTAGCGAGAAAAATCCTACAGCAATTTGCAACAATGGCTGACATAAATTGATTTTCTAATTCAGGTGGAAGTCAGAAATGGAAATGCCATGTTTGCCTAGTGGGTTGGAACAGCAGCATGACAAGGATCAATCCACAAATTTTGCATAACCTGGTAAAGAAGTTGGGCTTTGTGAGAAACTCACACTTGAAATGAGGGATGAGAAATCACTACACCATCAATTTCTAGTACAGAAGGAGTTTCAAGTAGCTCACTTTCATTTCCATTATTTGAGGTGAGTGCGGTGGAGTGATGAGGGAAACTGAAAGCTACAAGATCATCCTCACCAAACCCAATCACAGATATGTTCAATGTGCAAGGAAGGCAGGCTGTGTAGGAAGCCATTGCCAATTTGTATTTTGGCAATGGCATTCCTTTCCATGTTGCTCAATCTCCTTGGTACAAGATAAGCAACATTGATCCTGGTTATATGGATCCGACCATCCAAGCAAGACTGAATTGAGAACTACTCTCTTGGAAAAAAGTTATTCCAAGTTTAACATGATGGAGGAGAGGAAGGCCAAATGGGTGATACGTGGCTGCAACATAATCATGGATGGGCTAACAGATATTAGACACCGTCCACTCATCAACATTACAGTTTCATGCATTGATGGACCTCACTTCTTATGAGCAATTGATTGCTCATATTACTCAAGAAAACCCACAGATGTTAAGTTTCAGTTTTTGATACTAAGACGTCATTGAATAGATTGGTCCTTAAAATGTAGTGCAAGTGATTATTGATGTGACATATTTGTGGGGTAGCAGGTATGCTGATTTGATCTACATATGAGCACATCTATTAGACTCTTTGTTATGTGCATGCTATGATCAATGCACTCAAAGGACATTAGAAAAATACTAAGTTGCTGGTTCAGATTCGGGGACGGATTTGGGTTCGAGAATCCGGTTCGTGGATTCGTGAAAAAAAAAATTTCCAATTATGGATTTGTGTGTGTGTGTGTGTGTGTGTATATATATATATCCAAAAATATAAGAGAAATATACATAATTCTATCATTGATCAATGCCAAATGTCAAAGTCTTCATAACTTGGTCTTAGGTAGTCTTTGTTGGTGGCTGTTTTCAAGTCCCTAGGTCCGGCAAATGAGGTTTGAGTGATTTTGGCCTATTGGGAAGTCATGTCTGTCTGGGATTTGGGTGAGAGCTAAGCTAAGTCTGTCATAGAGATGGGGTCGAAACCAAGTGATTTGTGATAAAACGAGTTAAAATCCTTTGAGAATCCTTTTGCCAACTTCAGTTTGACCTTAGAAATCCATGATGGATTGTGGGAGGTAACCCTGCTGAAGGCTTAATGAATCCTAAAATTTGACTAAGTCTGGAATTTTTCGAAAACCCCCAAAATCTAGAATTTGCATCTTAACTCCTATGAAGCTGGAACCTATCTCAAACATCCTGGAAAGTATTTATATAAATATAACTTAAAGTATGAGAAATTAAATAAATCAAACTTATACTTAAATGTTATATTTGTATAAATCCTCCTGCCCCTCGACTAGAAAATTGGGTCAATTTAGGGTTAGAGGAAAAAAAATCAAAAATGGCATATTAAGTGCTTTATGCCTTCATAGGCCAAGGGTCCCTGAGGATTCGCATGGATCCGCACGGGATCCTCGAGGATTCGCGCTAGATCCCCCCGGGTCCGCACTGGATCCGAACAGGGTCCATGTGTGGACCTGTGGGTCCACCCAAATCTGCAAATCCAGACCCGGACCCGGGTCGGGGGGCCAGGGTGCGAATCTAGCTTCTTAGGAAAAATAAGATAGCTAAAATAGGTGGTGGAGGATGCAAGAGAGGTGCAACTGTTCATTTGCAACCACCATACTTCATCAGCATTGTTTCAAACCTTTCCAAAGAATTCCACAAACCAGTTGCTAGAGAATATGCTTGAGTTGCAAGAGCCATTGCAACTTACGGTTATGACACTTTTTGGTCAAATGCAAGACACATCGCATCTTTTGTACAACCTATTTTTATTGTCATTGGATTGGGGATTTTGATAGTCCTAGTCTAGGAAAGATCTACAAGTGTATTGAAGACTTCCATTTGTGCAAAAGACCACACCCTAGAGTTTTGCAATGAGCATATTCACCTCATCTTCCAGAAAGGGGGGATAAGTCAAACACCCCTCTACACATGGTTGCATATGCTTTGAAACCAAAAAGGTATGTAGAGAGAGTTGGTTGGATTCTTCCTATTAATGATCACAAGATGAGGAATGACCTCATGAAGGCCCTCAAAACATGTATAGTTCTGAGGAAGCTTTATTGATCAAGATTGAGTGGATTAAGTTCATGAAACTAGATGGCTACAAGACTTCAGTAAGGATTGACAAACATACTTTGGTACAAGCCAAGCCAATTAGTTGGTGAGTAATCTATGGACCTCCAAGAACCATTGTGCAACTTGGCATTCATCTTCTCTCATAGGTTTCTAGTCACTCTACTGCTGAGAGGAACTAACCCCTACAAGGGCAAAAAGATCGTTGCAATGTAATATATAGTGCCCACTGTGTTTCATCTGATAGATAGCAAGATACATAAGTGTTGGCATAAAGCTTAGTTGTGATCATTGGCAAACATCAAACACACCGGAACTCAAGATTAGAGGAACAATGGTGAACCGGTAGACTTACTAGGAAAACAATGTACCTTAATGTCATGAACCATAATTGATAAATATATGCATATAAATTGGCTCAAATATTGCTAAATCTTTACTTAAATAATCAACATTAATAATATTATTTATCAATTCATAATTAATAATATTACTCAAATTAATAATCAATATTCTAATCAATATAATGCTAATAATTAATTAATGTACAATTAATAGTGTAATTAATTTATCAATATAATATTAAACATTGATGTTAATCTATGTTCAAATTATTAATATCAATACAATATCAATCCATAATTAATCATATTACAATATTAATCTTTCAATTGTTGTATCTAATTAATAATACCATAATATTAATTTAACAATATCATATTATCCATAATTATTATACAAACATATATTTAATATCTCCTAATTAATAATAATAATGCTAATCATATTATGATATTAATAATGTTAATAATATCATAATATTCGAATTATACTTATAATTGATACATATGGCATGTCTCTTCACAGATGAAGAGGTGCGAACACAGTTAACGGAGAGATATATAAACTCACTCCTTTCAAACCGAAGAAGGAATTATAAATAAAATCAAAAACCTTTGCTTTTGGATTGTTAAGAAAAAGGTCAAAGAAAAGTCCAATAAATTGAATATGGAATCTCCATCATTAATAAAGCCACATATATACTCTTTAAATTTAAGCCATTAATTGTTCAAGACTAATATAAGAAGGAAAGTATGCTATTAATATAAATGGAGGGGAGTATAAGGAAATAATATAAGGTATATGAAAAGTAATAAGAAAAACATGCTTACGTGGATAAAAATAGAATATGGAACAAATACCATTGAGAAGTGAAAACTAATTTCTCCTTTTAAATAAGTATATATATGAAATTAGTATTATTATTAAAGAAATCTATTTTACATATTAATTATTAAAATATATAGATGTAAATCAATAATCATGCATTATAATTATATGATATATATGATTTATATATAATTAATAAATAATCATAATAAGAGAACTAATATATATTTGTAGACTATGTATTATTTTCTTGCTATAGTTTGGGGAGTTGATAGATGGTGTTGTGAAGGAAGAGGTGGAATAAATCCAGATAATGTACTGGTGTCAAGCGCCCCACAACAAGTAAATCCACACTTTCCTTAGGGTGAATTTAGGAGAGAAGTAAGAAATCGAGGCTTAACTATGTTAACTACCAAATGTATTACAACCTATTCATTAATTCCCTTGGATGAGTAATAATGTATGTTAATCATTAGAAATTGATAACCTGGTCGTTGGAAGCATTACATCTATACTTATGTGTGATTTAAAAGAGAAATATATACGGAATCAATTCTTTAATCACTCACTATATACAACCCAGCGGGTAGGGAGTTTGTGAAGGAGTAATTCGGTCGCGTTGAGGCAAAGATTCCCAAAATGGGCTATGTTCATGAGGGAGCCTCAAGTAGATTGTTTCCATACTCGAGAACAGTAATTCTACCATCCGCCTTAGGGTTAGTGATTAGGAGAGGGTTAAGGAATTGAGGCTTAAGTATGTATTATAAATCAATGATTATTTTTAAATATGATGACGATAGAGAGTTGGAATTCTCTTAGTATGAGACAAACGTAATCCAAACCCTAATTGGGAATTTTTTAAGAAAATTAAGTAAGACCCTATTAGGGGACATTACAAGTGGTATCAGAGCATGATCCTGCCATCCTGGAGGGTAAAGATAGAACGAGGGTAATCTGAAAGGAGGAATGAAATATGTTTGGTTATAAAAGGAATAAAAAGAAAGTTGCAAATAAGACACATACCGTCGAGTACTAGCAATGTATCACATTGATATTTCACAAGTCAGAGGTACGTATACCTTTGCTATATTAAGGTTGTGTCTCAGTTTTTATTTATGTTTAATGTCAAGAGAATGTCGTTGGAAATGATGAAATATTTCCAGAGACATTTTGTGGAAAGAATATAAGATATATGTATATATAATTAATTCAATCTCAATATACAGACAATATGTTTACTAATTGCTTGTAAGTTTATTTTTCGTAATCTGTCATTTAAATCCATAATGGACTGGGAGTTTGTCGTGGATAGGAGTAATTCAACCACCCTAAGGCAAGGCCATAATAGGAGCCTATGGTAGGTTGTTTCCATCCCAAGGGCAGTAATTGTACCGTCCATTGTAGGTAGGCATAATCAACTAGGAATTTGTCGTGGATAGGAGTAATTCAACCACCCTAAGGCAAGGCCATAATGGGAGCCTATGGTAGGTTGTTTCCATCCCGAGGGCAGTAATTCTACCATCCATTATGGGTAGGAAAAGAGTAAAGGGAAAGATGGTAAGGGCACCTTGTTGTAAGTGGCTTTCCTACAGAGTCTGCAATTAAGGGAGAACTGCTAGGACACCCTATTGCAGTACTTGTTAAGGGAAAGACACTAAGGGCACCTTTTTGTAGAAACCCTTCTAACAGAGATGAGGTATAAATAGATAAGAAAAACAAGCAGTTCGCTAAGTAGACCACCTCGTGTGGATGCCTAACACCTGCCATTGAGGCCAAAGGGGCCAAGGTTCCGCTCTTGGGCTTAGTATGGGATTAGCTTGGACTAACTTATCATGACTCAAGTTTTCTTTGAATATGATATGTATGTACTTATGTTGACTTTGTGGTTGTAGGGTTCATAATCAAAAGCATAAGGAAGAAGTAAATTTTGTAAACCATTTCCCTACCCCTAGCTCATTGCTAATTGTAAATCGTAGGGTTTAATAAAAAATGTGTATTATGTGTCTACGTTGTGTATGCTTCGTGTCTTCATGCATTAATGTGTATACTTTGTGTATGCTTCGTGTCTTCATAGATTCATACATATATTTTATATTTTTGTAGTGTGGTTCTACTTTGTCTATCTAGGATAGGAGGATTTGAAGCATGTTATCATACAAACGGGGTTTTGGCAAATTCAATTAGCACCATTATGAGATGAACTAAAATTTATATTATTAGTTGCTTGAGGACAAGCAAATTTGGGAAGGGTGGACTGTCATAAACCATAATTGATAAATATATGCATATAAATTGGCTCAAATATTGCTAAATCTTTCCATCATTCCATTACATTTCTCATTTGTCATATATCCATCTGAATATAGTCTTCCTTCCATATGTCTCTTATTATATATATCGCTTACATCATTCTCTTTCTTACTCCACTCTGATACATTCTACTCTAGTTTATACATATATCCTCCTATTGGGATGTGCCCCTTATTAAATATGCCTCTTCCTAGAGGTGACTTGTCGGTCAAGAGCTCTGCAACCCTATTGCAGTGGTTTGCAGTATGTTTCCTTGCTCTGTATCTGAGTTCTACTACTTTCCATGCCAACGAACAATATAGTTAATAAAGAGTTCCAATGTAGAGCGAACTTGCACACAATGGCACATTAAGTTATCTGAACTAAATTGACCAAAGATGTGATGCATGCAAATATTTTTTGCTTATCAAACTTGAGTATTGCCCATTGTCACAAGCAAGTGAATTTGGATCATGTAGGAAAATAGCATAGGAAGATGAGTTCCTAACAATATTACTGTTGTGCACCACTGTCAAGAAGGAAAAGTATCCTTACACTCTTTAAGTATTACAATAAACAATAAGGATGTCAAATTCAACTAAAAACATGTCATTTGTCATTTAAGGTGTATAGAGCTCCCAAACTTAGTTTTGTTTTATGTCTCTATAATTAACAATTGCAATATTTGGTTTACTATACCTTATTTTTGTTAGGATCAAGCTACACTGAGAGGGGGAGTCAATCAGTGTTGCAGCACTTTTATATAATTCAAACTTCTTATAACAGAATCATGCAATAATTGAAATGATAAAGCAAACAAAACCATAAAACACAAGAGAACTCATAACACCATCATTTGTTCTCGAGGAAACCCTAGCCAAGGGAAAACCCCGGTGGGGATGATACCCACAAGATAATTCACTAGTCTGATCATGTCCCCATTAGGAGACCTAGCTTTGTTAGGAGCTGATACATTACATCCAGTACAAGTCCTTGTTAGAGGACAGACCCTGTTAAAGGTCTTCAACCCTGTTAGGAGTTGGTGATTACAATGAAGAGCGCACTGCCAAAGTAAGAAGGTTAAAGCCACCTTCAAGGACACACTGTCCAGTACAGATAAGTATTACAAAATGAATATGTGAACTATACTTAGCATCATCTATGCTTGAGTAGTTCCAGTGTAGGCTTGCATCTGCTCTGCTCTAACATCCAACATCACAGCTAGCAATCACAATAGCATAATAATACTTGCATCTATCATCGGAACCAAAAATACATTCATATATACCCGCTAATCTTTATTTCCCAGTTGGCTCACAATAGGACTCATGAAACATGTCCATATACTTAACCAATCACAAAATATCAACACATGATCCAAGACTAAACTAAATAGATGTGGCCCCATCAATAATCAATAATTGAATTGCCAAGTAAATTCAATCATTGATGCCAATCATTGCATTCACTGAATAGCTCTGTCTTCGTTGAATACTGTAGCTCGTGGAATACTTAACTCCAATACAAGCGACCACAAGCATAGACTGTAAACTTCACAAACAACATATACCTAAAGCTACATAACCATTTGATCAATATTTTGTGCTCGCGACCCAAAACTGTACGACTGTACACTGCAAAGTCATCTTGTACTTAGATATTTTCACTTTACTGCCCAACTAAAATATCTCCACTGACTTAGCGCCCATACCAGAGATGTACATTGCCATCAATGACAACACAAGTATGGTTGCAAGGCACTCACTTGCGAACAATTTTGAATGAGGTACACTACGTTGCCACTTGCAGAAGGGTTTGAGTCATAAGTGTATTAGACAGATGTCAAGAGCACTTGCTTTGATAATTTTGGGAAGATGATGCTTAAGGAGCAAACACTTGCACCCACCTCTTACCACTGCACAAGTTTGAGCCCGGTGCACCAAGGAAGTTCATTGAGCTCACACCACAGCTGGCACCCTTAGTGCATGCTAATGCCCATTCCACCTAGAATGGATGCAACACTGCCAAACAAAGAAATTTTCCAACCACAAACAAACATGGGTGATCCACCGTTAAAAGAAAACAAGTTTCTTTACTGTGAATGGTTAAATCCTGATATCATCAACTCTATGTGCCCAGCAAAAGGGTTTGTCAGTGCCTAAGTGACCAGGTTTCACCCATATTTCTTAAATAAAGGCCTGGAAGAGGTATACATATGTAGACTATAGAGTTTTTAGATTTTAGTAAAGAGTATAGCGTATACAGGTTCCAAAACACTAAAATATATTTATCATTAGAAACAATCTCCTTGACCTTTGCTTGCGAAAAATGGAAGACATCTGAGATGTGTAACCAAGTGCAAGTCCTATCAAAAACAAAAGTAATAACAAAACAAATTTAGGCATTGGTATTATTGATTTTGATTGTTATGTACTATGACCTCTTCCTGTTCAAGTCAACTAATTGGCAGATTCCTGACCAGGTTGTGTTAAAGATCTGAATACTGTGGCCTATTCCTTAAGTAGTCAACAAACTGGCAGATTCCAGAGCTAGTCAACTAGAAAGCAAGGTTCTGGTTCAGTCAACTACCAAGAAATGGGGTTGACTTTATAATTTACGAAATCCTTTATAGAAGACATACCAAAGAATATATCAAAAGGCAAAGCATCAAACTGTCTAATTATGATGTTCAAAACAAGGGCATCTAGATAGCAAAAACTGCTTGAAATGATACCACAATCCACATGTTTATAAAACAATAATGAATAAATCAGCTAATTGGCAATAACCAAAAAATTCAAAAACAATTGCTTCAAAAGCCCACCTTCCTATATGCCTCTTCTCCCAATTTGGCTTTGAAGGATGCAAGATCTGCAGTGGCCCAGCAAGGCAATTTTGCGCCATCATGCGACACAACAGAGCTCAAACCATATCTTGTATCTTTGTTAGATTTCACAAGTGCCACATTTCTGCATGTGACAAAAACAAGAAGATATTTATTTACAGTCAATTTGCTATAAATTATAACAATGCTTTACTTTATTGCTTATTAAAGAAGGATGCTAAACATTTAAACTTTAAGTTTACATATTTTAAATTCTGATAGAATGCTTCTAAAAAGGAAACCTATAAGGATGCTTAAATAATATGATAGATCCTAGAATGCTCACCTCAACCTCATGAAGGTTTTGATGGGGCTTAAGCCAGCAGACATATTGTGGCCAATAGTTTCGACTGCCAGTGGTTTGTTTGTGACACTTGAACATGGCAACCTGTAATGGTTCTGTACAACTGACCTGGGAAATCAAAAATTCCCAAAAATAGGGTTGGGTTGACCAACACATGTCCAAGTGTAATTGGACTAAATTTTTATCTGTTTATTTGACTTATCTAGTCAGTGATTCCACTAAATTGGTGAACAAACAAAAGTGGTACATTAGTGAGGAGTCTATTGGCGCACAGTTAACCAGAGAAGGATCGGTGGAGAAAGCAATTCAACTAATGACATAGAGCAATCAAATTATTTACAGCCAAATTTCTAATTTTGTTTTTTGTGGAAACTTTAAATTTGACTTATATGTCAAGGAAAACTTACTCTGTACTTGAAACTTACATGGCCATAAGTTATAACGTTGTCATACAAACTCTGTTTGAGCCTATTTTCAAATCGCTGAAATTCAATTTTAGAGCTCTTTGCAATGGTAGTAGTTTTTCAGCATTGCACTGTTCTATAGTCTCAGTTTCTCTGAAGATAAAGAGGATTCCAAGGGTCCTTGTGTTAAAGGACCAATCATCAAGCTTGGGAATCATCTATAACTACACTACAAACCATGGGGTTGTGGTGGATTGCATGTTGGATTATAAAAGCTCCTACTGTCAAGGAGAAGGGTGCCTACCACAATCAGGGGGATCAGCAAACAGAGATTTTGCTGGCCCATGCTGCCCTTGAGATTCATTTTCACCTTAAAGAGTCAAAACTTCAAATAAATTGTCCTCTTAAATTAATGAATTGAGGGTTTACAGAATACATCTCGGGCCCACTCCTCTTGAAGTAGGACTGCTTGTAGGGCTACAAACAAAGATAGACCGAATCTCCAACCTCAAAACTTCATTCAGTCCTGCGCCTATCTTCATACATCTTCTATTGATTTTAGGCCTATTGTAGATTGTCCTTGAGGAACCCAAG
Organism: Chamaecyparis obtusa; assembly: GCA_027943335.1. Taxonomy (NCBI): domain Eukaryota; kingdom Viridiplantae; phylum Streptophyta; class Pinopsida; order Cupressales; family Cupressaceae; genus Chamaecyparis; species Chamaecyparis obtusa. The sequence continues at coordinate 56,242 of BSBK01007416.1, read as the reverse complement.
CATGTCTAGGCTCTCCTGCAACCAATCCTTAGCCCTAGGTGCTCGATTGTCTCCCAATGCCAAATCAACAAATGATGCGGCCTCATAACTATAGAGCACCATGAAAGGTGACATCCCTATCAACACGTGGTAAGTAGTGTTGTAGCAGTGCACACCAACATGTAGTCAATAGATCCATGCCTTCTGTTGCACTGCTACGTAATTCCTCAAGAAGCTCTCCAACCATTGGTTCACAATCTTTCTCTGTCCATCTGTCCAGGGATGGTAGCTAGTACTTAGAGTCAACTTAGTGCCTACTAATCTGAAAAGCTCCATCCAAAAAGCACTAAGGAAGCAGTTGTCTCTATCACTAACTATATTCCTCAAAAGGCCATGCAACCAAAATATCTCTCAAAAGAACAACTCTACAACTTGAACTGCTCAGAACTCCATAGGAATGGCAAAGAAGTGAGCATACTTGATCACCCGATCAACCACCACATAGATGCAAACCTTGCCCTATATGTTGAGAATCCATGTGATGAAGTCCATTGAAATGCTCTCCATTCCAATTGGGGATAGGCAATGGTTGAAGTAGCCCTGTTGGAAGAGTATGTTAGAATTTTCTCTACTCGCAAGTGGCACACTCCTTGACATACAGTATCACATTGTATTTGAGGCCTTTCCATGAGAACCTCTCGCAGACTTGCCAATATTTCTTGAGGTAACCCCAAATATCCTAGGGACGACTCATGAATCTCCGTCAAGATCTTCTCCTTCAACTTCGATTCTAGCACCAAAAAAATCCTATCCTTGTAGTAGATGACATCATCCACCACCTTGTACCAGTCATCCTGAATCTATCCATCCATCAACTAGCAGGCAAAAGTGTTCTTGGAGTACTCTACCAACAAAGGAGCCTTCCAATTTGTTGACACCTAAGACAATGAGCATATGGAAGGTCTCCTAGATAAGGCATCGACTACCACGCTCTTCTTCCCCTTCACATGCTCAGTGTCGAAGTCGTATGCCTGAATCTTGCTCACCCACTTATGTTGTCTCACATTTAGGTCCTTTTGCTCCAAGAGTATTGCAAACTATTGTGGTCAGTCCTCACCGAAAAACCTCACTCCAATCGAGTATTCTCTGAGCTTGGCCAAGACATGCACGATGGCAAGCATCTCCTTACTGTAGATTTGAGTATAATCACTCAGCTCCCTTGAGCTTCCAACTCTCAACGGCAATGGGATGATGATCCTACATCAAAACTGCTCCAATGCCTTTCTTGAATGCATCACACTCGAGAACAAAGGATTGAGACAAATTTGGCAATGCTAGAACTACGCATGTACTCATAGTCACCTTCAACTTGTCAAAAGCCTATTATGTCTCTTCATCCTAATGAAAAGCTCACTTCTTCATGAGATTTGTCAATGGTGCTCTAAGCTGTGAGAACACTTTCAAAATCTCCGATGGCAATTGCATAGGCCAAAGAAACCACGCAACTCCATGAGCATTCTAGGTGTGGGCCAATCCAAAATTGCTTGAATCCAAGGTTACCTCAAGTTTCTGGGATGGAGACGGCGGGGGTCAAGGGGATGAGCTTTCAAGATGCTGATTTGTTTTGCCAATTTTGGGACGACTAAGGGACAACAAAGGGTACGACTATATAAATATAGGGAAAATTTCAAATATATAGGGAAATTTCATATGTTCATATGAAAGCAAGGATAAAGCAAGGACAAAGGATGAAGCATGCATGTATACATTATATTCATATGAAAACATGGATAAAGCATAATATAGATACATTATAGAACCTTAACATATTATATTTGTGTTCAAGAATCAAACTTCATTGTCAATACTCAATATGCATTCATAATTCAAAATCATTGCCAAACAATTATTAATAAATAATAATTAGTAAGTGATCCCACTAAACTATTTGGACGTCATCATTCAACAACTGTGTGTAGTCATATGCCTTTCCTTTGGCAAAAAAATGGTTACAGCTATATTCTCTTATTCCATAGTTGTACGCTTTCATTCCATAGCTTTCCACTTTGTCTTACAGCTATATGCTTTCATTGTACAATTGTATGCAAACATACTTTTGTTCATTCTACATTTACAATTGTATGCAGTTGCATGTAAGCCCATTCTCGAAAAAGAATTATATTTGTATATTCTTATTCTACAATTGTAAGTTTTCTTTCTATGGATAGTAGTCACACTCTGATTCAGTTTACAACTCACCTACTCATTCTACTAGTATATGCAGTTCAAAAGAATTCTTTGTCAACACTCATAAAGAAAATGGTATTTTCCTTGATTTAAGTGATTTTTTTTAAATGGCTACCTAGTTGGGGATGTCTGCCCATCTCGGGGATGGTTAGGGGGACATCCCAAATGTCCCCTAACCGTCCCAAGGACAACCAAATGTCCCTGACACCAAGCAGCATCGTGCCCAAGTTTTTGGGATGTTTCTGACAAAAATCTGCAAACTAAGGACACCTAGGGGACATCCATGTGTTATCCCTGAAATGTCCCCCATACAAGGACGAGGTTTTTAGAGCCAAAGATGCATACTTAAGTAACATTGCTTGAATCTTCTCTTGGTGCACCTAAACTCATGCGCTAATGATGTAACCCAGCTATAGGATTTCTATCATGCCAAACTCGCATTTAAACCTCTTCGCAAACAGGGACTACGACTCCATGATCCCCAACACCTCATCCAAATGCCTCAAATGTTCTTCCCAAGACTTGTTGTAAATGAGTATGTAATCAAAGAACACCAGCAGGAATTTTCGCAGCTGCTTGATGAAGATGTGGTTCATGCAACACTGGAAAGTAGCAAGTGCATTGGTCAACCCCAAGGGCATGACCACAAACTCATAGTGACCATACGGGCAACAAAACGTCTTGCTCCCTTGCACAAATCTAGCGATATCCATGACAGAGATCGATCTTGGAGAAGTAGATTGCCTCGTGCAGCTCGTCAATCCTCAAAATAGGGTATTTGTTCTTTGAATAAATGTGGGCATCATTGGCGTGTATGGGACCACTATGTATGTGATCTCCTATTGACCGAATCGTCATCGCAACCATTGCGTTCTTCATTTTCTCTCCCATCGACCAAGTGTCGAAGGGTCTCGCCAATTTGTTCTTCTCCCTTTTTCAAGGTCTCATTGAGCTAATGTTGTCCTCTTGTCAATTCCCTCAATAGAGCCATCTATGGTAGAATAGAATGATGAAGCAAAGAATTGAAAAGGTCCTCGAAGCTTCCACAAATCAGAGTGATGCACTCTTTGTCTATCTTGTCCTTGCCACGACCTTGTAAAAGTGATCTAATGGATTTGAACTACTCTAGAAAATTCTTCATGGAGGGGAATGAATTGAGTGCTCACTATTAGAATATTATAATGTTTCTTTAATGGTCATCTTAATTAATCTTTAGTTTATTAGGTAGTTTCTATTTTCGTCTTTAGTTCATGATTGTTTCTTTTAAAAACATCATCTTTGTAAATCTATATAGGGAGCTTTCATCTCCTCTGTTTAATACAACATCAATTTACCATAACATGGTATCAGAGTAGGTCGATGGGATTTCATAAAATTTGGCGAATTTTTTAAAACAAATTCGATCCTCTTCTGATCTGGAATCTTTTTCCAAAACTTTGTTTTTCGATTTTTTGAAATAAAAATCATGGGAGGTATTTTATGAAAATTTTGCGGTTCGTCTTTGAAGAATTTTGCTTAAAATCTTGAGCCTGGTCGAGGGATTTGATCGCGTGATTTCTTGTTTTGAGCAAAAGTCTCTAATTTTCGAGGGTTGCATGTACTTGCATGTCCTTTTTGTGAGTTGCATGTTCTTGCATGTGTTGTTTTACCATGCAAAGTCTCATGTTTTGCAACATGAAGGTTTTTGTGATGGGTTTTAAAAAAAAATTCCTCAAAAATTATTTGGTGGGCTTATAATTTTTTTCTCAAAAATTATTTGGTGGGTTTATAATTTTTTCCCTCAAAAATTATCTATTGGATTTTAACGTTTTTTCTTCAAAAACGAAGCTTTGTATTCCTTTGATCGGTGTCTCGGATTCTGTTGTCCAATTTTGATCGATTTTTCACCTCAAAAATTGTCTGGTTTTTCCAATTTTTCTCCTAAAAAATCATGGTTTGTTGCAATCTAATTTGGGGCATCATGCCCATCTACAAAGTTTGGAGGGTTTGTCAATTTTTCCTCAAAATCATGCTAGTTGTTCTCAGTGTTTGTCCCTATCTCCAAGGAAGAGCAGCTCCGTTATCAAACATTAGGTTGGATGTTTTGTGATGATTTCTGGCAGATGTTTTGCTAATTCTGGGAGGGTTAGTGGTAGACTCATCTCAGTGGCAGAGTCAGTGGTAGACTCTTGTCTCTTTTTGCAAAGCTTTCTAAAGAAGGGGGCACCCTTCTCTATTCTTTTTTGGACGGATTTTGGCTTCTTGGTCATTAACATTTTGCAAATCAAGGGAAGGTCTCAACAGCAGCAAAATGTTTTGAAGAATTTGTGACCAAAAGACAGTCATTAGACAATGACCATTAAGGGAGGGTATTAGAATATTATAATGTTTCTTTAATGGTCATCTTAGTTAATTTTTGGTTTATTAGGTAGTTTCTATTTTCGTCTTTGGTTCACAATTGCTTCATTTAGAAACATCGCCTTTATAAATCTATATAAGGAGCTTTTATCTCCTCTGTTTAATACAACATCGAATTACCATAACACTCACAATGGCAAATCTATCTCAAACTTTAGTGCACGGAACTCATTAAAACCCCCAAAGATCTCCTGAAATTTGACCCGCATAGCCCTAGGAGTGGTGCATGAATCAATATGGAATTGGAGACTATCTGAAATATGTAGGCCAATCAAACCCATAGCCTCATCCATCTTGCCCCTACGTTGAAGAATCTCAAACTAACATATCAAATTGGGTTGGGTCTCATCTAGACAAGACCATAAACCCTCGAATCGAAGCAATCTAATCATCTAGATTTTCTAGCTGTGATAGTTATGGGGGTGTGAGTTTCTTAATTGATTCCACCATGAGAATTGGGTTTTAGAATTGGCAAGGGCTAAGGCAAGATGTGAATCTGAATATGATGATTCAACCCCCCACAACGAGAAAAAACAACCCTTTTGCAATTGTATAAGTTGAGAAATGACAAAATGAAGAAATCAACAAATCTGAGACCATTGTGTATCCAATGCAAATTCTAGAAAAATAGATGGCAGATTTGAATAGAGCAAAGAACCAGCTTTACGAAGATATTTGGGTTTCAAAAAATGGACTCCAGATGAGCAAGATATGGCCCCAAAAGCTCAAAAAAGAAGATTTGACTTCACAAGCCTGGTATGGAAAATGTGTGAAGAATATAACAAAATGACCACCATCACTAGATCAGCACCAAAACCAACTTTTTGACGATATCTCGTTTGCCCGATTTCAAGTCCATATGACTAAGCTATGGCCAAAAAACCAAAGGTAGGTCAATTAGGACAATGAAGGGTTTGAGGTGGGTGTTGACACAAGTGTCCATACTACTAACATCAGTAAAATATGCTCAGAATATTCCCTCCCAAAAAAATTGCAATCACCAGTATATTTTGCACCCTACTAGAATATTCTCATGTCCTACCAAAATATGCTCAAAATCTTCAACGAAATATTTTGTAGAATATTCTTTTGGTTGGCCAATGGAATAGAGATGGCATCGGCGTTGTAGTGTCGTAAATTGTACACCTTTAATTGGGGTGTCCAATTTCACACTCTCCTAGCACTCATTTTAGTATTTATCATTCCTCTATGCATTATAGGACTTTTATGAATTTAAATTAACATTGTATCCTCTTCCACTTTGTTACATCAACACTATTATTTGGGCCCTTAGCTATAGGTGTCCCTTTTACTTTAATTTATTTTAATTTCTCCTTCATTTAAAAGTTTTGGACACATCCTCCCCTATCTAAACATCGTATTTCTTCATACCAATGATATTTTGAGCTTCTAGACCCTATTATCTCGCATCCCTAAAAAATGGGAAATTTTAGTCAAAATGTTGGTGAGTAGGCAGCATAGTCCTAGACTATGTAGGTTGAGACAACCTAGTCCCGAGGCTTTTTCCAAAATTTTAGGATCATAAGAAGGCGGTCTTACCCTATCCAGAACTACCACCGATGTGAATATTATTTTTTTCTAAACCAGCCAAAAGGTGATTTCACTTTGAGATCCTTATATAAGGTCTCCTCAATTCATATAAACATCTCATTTGCATCTCATTCTCATCTACACAAGACATCACTTCAAGGGCAGATCTGATTCAAGGAGAAACAAATTGTTGGAGTTGATGAGAAAACAACCCACAGCTCCCAAGAACACCTGCATGCGAACACCTGTCACAGAAAGAAGAGAGAAGCAAAGAGCTATGGAGGCCTGAACACACTGATCCACGAGAGAGAAGAAATCATTGATATGCAAAAACAAAAGTTGCAATTCAATAATGAATAATCTGTGTTACAATCTGTTATGAAAACAAAGGAGATCAATCCTTATAAAGGAGATCTAAAACCCTAAAAGGGTGGAGAAACCTAAGTCGCATTATAATAATTAATAAAGTAATTAATTATTATATGCCAAAGTTTAGTTTAAGTAATAAGGAGATAACAAGTGACTTAGTAATTAAATCAACATGATTTAATTAATATGTAAAACAACTTATTACTCTAACACCCCCCCTTAAGATAAATTTTGGGAGAAGCTAAAAATCTAGAAAGAACAATTGAAAGCAAATGGGTCCTGGCAACAAAAGGCCTAATCAGGTACCCAAGTGAAAAAAAGAGTCTCTGCAAAAGAGGAGAAATAGAGAAAACCACATGGGAAAAACTCTACTCTAAAAAGAGACAAAGACTAGTTGAAGGACTGAAGAAGCCTCCAAAACTAAGGAATGTTCTAGAAAATAGGAACAAAGAATGAACATGTAGAACATCACTAAAGCAAGAAGCTGCAAACTCTGTCAAGAAGTAACTGCTGATCTGAAGACCCTCCACTGAAATATGACCAGGTAGAGAAGACTGTAATCTGCATGAGTGTCATCAAAAGACATTGCTCGAATCAAGAGGCAAACAAAGGCAAACAACTGAACTCGAAGATACAGAAGACTGTAATCTGCATGAGTGTCATCAAAAGACACTGCTCCAATTAAGAGACAAACAAAGGCAAACAACTGAACTTGAAGATACAGATGGCATAAAAAACACCAAAGTCTGAAGAGTTGATCAATCAAAGATGGAAGAGTGCCTCCAAAAACAGGAAAGAAAGAGTGTCCATATGGTAAATGATCTATCTCACCGGAATGCATAGGTACCCAACCACTGCATTCGCCTAGTACATAGGATTTGTTGGAATCATTTGCCGTTGCACCAAAAGCTCAAACTATCAATGCCCGATACAAATGCCAGATTTAACCCGATCCACGGGAGGCGGCTAAGCCATGTCACGAATCTCTAAGGAGGTGCTAGCCACCAAGTCAACAATCTCCCCCTCAGCACCGACTGAGCCTTCAACACTCACGGAAGGGAGACTCGAACCCGTGACCCAAGGCTCTGATACCAATTGTTGGAATCATTTGTCGTTGCACCAAAAGCTCGAACTATCAATGCCCGATACAAATGCCAGATTTAACCCGATCCACGGGAGGCGGTTAAGCCATGTCACGAATGTCCAAGGAGGTGCTGACCACCAAGTCAATAGGATCAAGTACTGAATACATAGCTCACACTATAGAACCAAAGAAGCAGAAGAACCAATAGTAGAAACCCCCCAATAATGCTGACAAGGGAGAGGTGACAGGTACACTGAAAAGGACGTCCAATATGAAATGCATTATGAAGAAGAACCGGGAACATCGAAGGTGCGGAGAGTACAAACACAAATAGAGATACCTGAGGCTAATGTCATTGGAGGAACACTCACGTGACAAAGGTAGATGGCAAACAAAGACAAAACATCAAACCCCCCATAGCACTTTATAATTGAGTGCGAGTATAAAGAGCATGAACATGTGCAAGATCTCATACATGCAATAGAATGGCACTTTATCTCAGTGCGGTTGCATAAAAGAATGCTACAAAATGATGTATACACTGCTCAAAGAAGAGCGAAAGGCTGCTGAAACAAAAGAACAGCCAAAGAAGAGTCATTCTACAAAAGGAAGAGATCTCAGGACCTGAAACATCCAAGATATCACCAGAGTGCAAAAATGCAAAAAACTAAGTAAAATATACTTGGAGTAGAATCTGGAAAAATGACTCATAGCACTGGAAAGTTCACAGAACAAGTTTTCCAACGATATATCGTTTGCCAAAAACAGAGTCTGGATGCACAAGATATAGCTCCCGGAGAGCAAAAAGGAACTTTTGGCTTTGACAGCAAATAATACCATCAAAAAAGCGAAATCAGAAATTCAAACCTCCAAATTTGGATAGAGCTCAGAAAGAGCTTTTCGACGATATCGCGTTTGCCCGATTTCAACACTGTATGCTCAAGTTATGAGCAAAAAACCACAAGCTGTGCCGAAGGGTTCAAATGTGTTGACGTGCTGATGTCAACACTTCATGAGGCTAAGTTTGACGGTCGTATGGCAGTCGCTGCAAAAAACCAATAGGCCCCTGGGGCCAAAAAAACTGTGGCCCCTGGCCATGTGGGTGACCAAGGGGCTGGATGGCAGGCGCTAGATCTAGGCTCCTAGTTCCACCAAAGGTCCATATGACCCTGTGGCTAAAAGCAGGGGGCTTAAAAGCCTAGCGGTCAACCGCATGACTGTCGGCAGTTATCGTGCAGTCACACCGGTGACGGCAGCTGTGACTGCCAATCACCGCGGGTTTAACCCAGCAGTGACTGCGGCAGTCACACAGCAATCACCACAGCAAACCGTGGGCCGCCTAGCAATTACCGTAGCCGCCTGCAGTGGCCAGCGGATGGCGCCCGAGTGGCCGTTGGGCGGCACCCAGGTCACCCCCGCTTTGAAATATTTTTTATGTTGCCTCAGTTTGCGTGCCAAGGCTGTATGACCTTGGTAAGCAAAAAAAAATTGCCTCTCCTTGCAATGTTATCCAAATCAGATGAATATTATATTGAAACAGGGGTTCTTGGACGCTACGAGCGCAACTGTGAGGTCTGTTTGAGCCTAACGTGCTCCAAAAAATAGCGACCTCCTCGGGATGTGTGCAAAGTCAAATGCTCCTAATGCAAAAAAGAGTTTACCACAGAATGCAACTTTGTCCAAATTGGACAAATTTTATATGGAGATAGGGGTTTTTGAGCGCTCTGAACGCAATGGTGAGGTCCATTTGAGCCCTAAGTGACCATAAAAAGAGGTCACCCATATCTGACAAAAAAACCCCTAAAACACGCAGATTTGACAAACACGATTGAATCTCTCAAGAAGAGGACAGGGGCAAACAGATTTGAAGCTCTGATACCATGTTAGAGTTGATGAGAAAACAACCCACAGCTCCCAACAACACCTGCATGCAAACACTTGTCACAAAAAGAAGAGAGAAGCAAAGAGCTATGGAGGTTTGAACTATAATGTCCCCATTTTAGCAAGTCTCTGCAGCTGAGCATAGTCAGTTCATCAATGCGACCCTCGTGAGCTGACAGTGGGTTTTGAGGGTCTCTGGGACGGATTTACTATTTTTGGTAAGTCTATTTATAGCAGTGGTTATTTCTGGCAAGGCAATGCCTATTCCTGGTTGGGCAGTTTGGACCTGGGCTTTGTCAGAAGTTTGTTGATCTCCGTCAGACAGTTCAGTGGCTTTATATTTTAAATGTTGTTATTAAATTAAATTATTTTAATTTAATTTAATAACTTCTGACTTTATAACTTTATGTTATAAAGTGGGGTTGTATTAAAAAGCCATTTAAGTGAAAAAATAAGTAAAGTGCTTTTTAAAAAAAAGCCTATATATTCTACTTGAAAAAACACTTTACTCATCCATTATTGAATTATTATTTTATTGAAGTTTGGGAGAGAGACAACTTGGCTAGGGTTTCGAGGACTGATTCCTCTTCTTGTGATTTGAGCCATTACATGTTAGTGGTGAATTTTGCAGCTGATAATCTGAAACGAATAATCCATTTATGAGATCATAGTCCAGTGCTGAGGTATACTGGATTCTAGTGAAGTTTTAATTCTACAGGCAAAATCGAATTGCTCTCAAAGAATTTGAATTGTTAATTGCTGAGGTTCGATTTTATTGGGAATGTGTTGTATCTTAATTGTTGGTGCTGCAATAAAGAAATTGGTGTTCGAATTATTCAAAAGATCAAACACGTGACTGATCTCTTGGTCGTACCTTATTAGAAGACTCCTGCGTTTGGATTTGAGGTTGTCTTCATACCTCACGTGAGTGCCGTATGGTGCTACAACTGGATGCGTGAGGGCCAAGGAGGTTACAGCACCTCCAAATTCTGATCACGTGACTACCAGGGGCGTAATTTAATTCTACCGATGCCCGTAATTGCCAGGCCAATCACATTTTTTATCAATCTGCCACGTGACAGCACTAGGCTAGCGTCTAAGATGTTTGGGGGCTGTGTCACGGTTTTGTGGAGGATATTACATTAACTCAAAACATTGCAGAAGTGTCAGGTGCCTTTAATTTCCATTTTATTTATTTGTTTATGCATTTTGTTTGTGATGAGAAATAAGAATTAATAAAATTATAAAGGAAATTCAATTTGTCTTGGTTGGATTATCTGAAAATTGGTGGAAATTTCATCGTAATTGTTTTATGAGGTTATTATTGGCATACGATTTTGCAAACATATCAAATTCAGAAAATAAATTCAGAAGGAGACAATCAGGCTCTTCATAGTGGTATCAAAGCCGATTTCTTGCCAGGCTGCAGGGTAATTTGGGTTCATCATGGCACAAAGATTTAGACCTAGCATGTACTACTCCCGCAGAGGTCCTAATTCTCCACCTGGTGATGGAGAACCTAAGATTCAGTTTCGCAGTATGGGTGACGAGGGTGCAGGTGGTTCAGGTAATGCGGATGGTACAGAATATAGGGATGCTGGTACTGCTTCGAAAATTGATAGAGAAGCCCGGGATGCTTTCCAGAATATTGCAGACGGTCAACATCATGTTGCTACCGTATTACAACAGTTATCTGACACATTACAGTGTATGACAATACTTGGTGATCGAGGCAGAAACAGAGGTGCTCAGAGTGTGTCAACCAGTTCTCATAGATCTAGAGCAGATGACAGGTCACGCATGGGTGACAGGATGAGGGCTAAGGACCATCCTAGACAGGAGGACAGACGTGACAGAGCGGGGCATGCTGGTATTTATGATAGGCCACAGCATCCTGTATTTTTGAGACCTGAGGTGGATGCGGTTAGCACTGAGTCTAAGGCCGCTCCATTTGCAGATGACATTGTTGCTCACTATGCTGAGTGGGATGCTCTACCACATGCAATAAAGCAAAATTTGAATTTTGACAAATTTCTTTCACAGAAGCGTGAGCATTCTAGGGGTAGGCCTATTCCTGACAGATAGAGGCCTAGGGATACAGATTTGCGTCAAGCGACCAACAAGATGATTTTGGATCATTATGATGGCAGTGGCAAGGTGACAGCATGAGCTTGGGTTCACAAGCTCGACACTTATTTGTCTTTGCATCCTATGTCTGAGGAGGACGCCATTCGTTTTGTTGTCCTGCATCTGGATGGTATAGCTCATGATTGGTGGTACCATGGGTTGGTGTCACTTCAACACAATCAAATTACTTATTATCAGGAGTTCATAGATAGATTAATAGAGAGGTTTGATAGGAAGGACCCTGAAACCTACTTCAGAGAGTTGGCTCAATTGCGATACACAGGTGGCCTGGAGACTTTTATCAGCGAGTTTTAGCGGTTGTTTGTTATGGTTTATGACATATCAGAGAGGAGGAGAGTTATGCTCTTTGTGGAGGGGCTGATGGAGCCTACCAGAGGATGGGTTAAGTCCTTAGATCCACCCACCTTGCAAGAAGCTATGAAAAAAGCAAGGAATTTGGAGGCATCTACTCCACGGAATAAATTTGCTACAAGACCTTCTAGTACTTCTTATGATAGGACAGCACCTAAAAGGGATGATAGAGTTGATTACAGTCGTCCTACAACAAGTCCTTTAGATCAAGAAACTTTAAATGATTTAAGGAGGAGGAAATTATGTTTTCATTGTAGAGGACCCTATGATTTGAATAATGATTTCCCCTTGACACCAAAGGGGAAGAATAAGATGATGGAGTGGTTTTATGATAATGAAGATGATTCTGATTTTTCGGGACAGCGAGTTGATTATGAGCATGATTCACATGAGGTTCCAGGTAATGATGATGAACAGGTGGTTAATTCTAATTTTAAGGTTGTTTACCTTACTAGCATGAAAAAGGAAGATTCTTTTAGAATGCATAGTCTCTTGGCGGGGCAGCGAGTCATTGCTCTCTTTGACACAGGAGCTACTCATAATTTTGTTGACTCTCGTTTGGTGGCCAAGAGAGGATTTGAAACGGAAGATTTTGAAAGACTTAAAGTGTAGGTAGCTGATGATTATTCTCTCAAGTGCAATAAAAAGATTCCTGAGCTTCCTGTAAAACTGAATAATTATTCCTTTAAGGCAGAATTTTATGTGGTTGACATGGGCAGCATTGATATAGTTCTTGGCATGAGCTGGTTACATTCTCTTAAGGATATCTACATGAACACGGAAAGGATGGAATTGAGGTTCATTAAGGACGGTAAGACTCACATTCTTAAGGCTATCCAGAGTGGTGATTTGAAGACTATTTCCTTCAACCGTATGCAACGTTTGGTACAGCATGATGATGTTATAGATTGGGCAGTAGAATGTAGAGTGTTGTCTACTCTGGATAACACAGATGGGCCAGCCTATCATCCTGATATTCAGCAGCTTAGAATTAAACACTCCAAGGTGTTTAATGATTTACCATATGGCAGGCCACCAGACAGAGGAATTGAGCACATTATTGAGTTAGAGGAGGGCACTAAGCCCATCATGATTACTCCTTACCGGCACCCTAAGCGATTGAAAGATGAGATTGAAAAGACCATTCAGGAGCTGCTCGCTATGGGACATATTAGGCCGAGTAAGTCTCATTTTGCTTCATCTGTTGTTCTGGTGAAGAAAAAGGATGGGACACTTAGGATGTGTATAGATTACCGGATGCTAAACAAGAAAACTATCAAAAACTGGTACCCGATTCCTCGTCTTGATGAGCTTATTGATGAGTTACGTGGGGCCAAATATTTCTCCAAGATTGACTTGAGGTCCGGATACCATCAAATCCGAGTTAGAGAGCAAGATGTGGAGAAGACAGCATTCAGGTGTCACTGTGGCCACTTTGAGTTTCTAGTCATGCCCTTCGGTTTGACTAATGCCCCCACTACATTTCAGTCTACTATGAATAGAGTCTTCCATGACCAGTTGCAGAGATTTGTTCTTGTGTTTTTTTTTATGACATATTAATTTATAGTAAGACTTGGGACGAGCATGTAGCACATTTGGATATAGTACTGGGTATTCTTGATAAGGCTTCTTTGTATGCCAAGGAGTCCAAGTGTGCTTTAGGCATGACAGAGTTACTATATTTGGGACACATCATTAGTGCAGAGGGAGTTCGCATGGATCTAGATAAGGTTCGTGCTATTTTGGAGTGGCTTACACCAAGGAACTTGACACAGCTGAGGGGATTCATCGGATTATGTGCTTTCTATCGGAGATTTGTGTCAAGTTTTTCTAGACATGTAGCTCCACTTACTGATTCATCACGTAAGGGTGCTTTTGTATGGACTACTCAGGCACAGGAGTGTTTTGAGAAGTTCAAGGTGATTATGACTTCATGCCCAGTTTTGGCATTGTTGAATTTCACGAGACCCTTCGAGTTGCATTGTGATGCCTCAGGGGAAGGTATTGGAGCAGTGCTTTCTCAGGATCGCCATCCCATTGTTTTCGAGAGTCGGAAACTCAGGGGTCCTGAGAGACTGTTTAGCATCTATGATAAGGAGATGCTGGCCATTATGCATGCTTTGGCCAAATTCAGGCAGTACCTAGTGGGTAGCAAATTTTGTATTAAAACTGATCATAACAGCCTGAAGCATTTCCTTGGACAGCGGGATCTTAATGAGAGACAACAGAAGTGGGTTAGTAAGTTGCAGTCTTATGACTTTGATATTTCCTATATCAAAGGTACTCAGAATGTGGTAGTTGATGCCCTTTCTCAGAGACTCCACTTGTGTGTGATTACAAAGATAGCAGAGGATTGGAGATACCTGATTATTGCAGAGTATGCTTGTAATCAGTGGGCCACTAGTATTGTTGATGGCAATATACAGGACAGCAGTTATACGCTTGTGAATGAGTTGATCATTTACAAGGGAAGGATATTTTTAGTCCCTGGGTCTAGTGTTAGATAGATTATTTTGCGGGCTTTTCATGATTCTCCATTGGCTGGACATCCTGGGTTCTTTAAGACTTATAGGCAGATTCATGAGAGGTTCACTAGGAAAGGTCTGAAGTCTGATGTTCAGCAGTATGTTCGAGAGTGCTCTATTTGTTCTGCTCTATTTGTTAGCAGAACAAACAAGGGCACACCTATCCGGCCGGGTTGTTACAGCCGCTTCCCATTCCTAAACGGAAGTGGGCCTGTTTATCCATGGATTTTATTGTGGGCTTGCCGAAAGCTCAAGGTAGAGATTGTATTTTTATGGTGGTGGATCGTCTTACCAAGTACGCTCATTTCTTCCTGATTACCACCACTTCAGCTGTTCAGTTAGCTAAGCTATTTATCCGGGAGGTATTCAAATTACATGGTTTGCCCCGGACTATTGTGAGCAATCATGATAGCTATTTCATGAGTCATTTCTGGTAGCAGCTTTTCCGGTTATGTGGGACAGAATTGACTCCTAGCACTAGTTACCACCCTCAGACTGATGGTCAGACTGAGATAGTGAATAAATGGGTGGAGGGCTATCTACAGAATTATGTTTCCTCTCAGCAGCGGGCTTGGGTGAAATGGATACATTTGTGCAAGTTTTGTTGTAACTCCACTCACCACATGACTATTCAGATGTCATCGTTTTTGGGCTTTGTATGGGTATGATCCTCCTAGTTTCATGGATTTATTATGCAATGATAGTCGAGTGCCCAGTGCTAGGGATATGTTGCAGGATGGTCAGGATATCATGCGTACATTAAAAGATAATATTCAGAGGGCTCAGAATCAGCAAAAGCAATATGCTGATCAGAGGAGGACTGCTCACTCTTTTCAAGTGGATGATATGGTTTATCTAATGTTACAGCCCTGCAAGCAGTCTTCTATCAAGAAGAGTGGAGCTGAGAAGCTCAAACCCCGTTA
This sequence comes from Chamaecyparis obtusa, assembly GCA_027943335.1. Classification (NCBI taxonomy): domain Eukaryota; kingdom Viridiplantae; phylum Streptophyta; class Pinopsida; order Cupressales; family Cupressaceae; genus Chamaecyparis; species Chamaecyparis obtusa. Next base: position 40,787 of record BSBK01007416.1, on the reverse strand, counting down.
TTATGGACCCTTCCATGTAGTTCGGCATGTGGGGGAGGTTGCGATGAGCTGGATTTACCTCAGGATAGCAAGATTCATAATGTCTTCCACATCTCGCGCCTCAAGAAGGCATTGGATCAACATGTGGTACCATCTTCTACATTACCTCCTTTGGATGATGAGGGCAGATGGGAGTTGGTCCCTGAGGCTATTTTGGAGACTAGGGAGAGGCATCTGCGGTGTAGAGTTGTTAGAGAGTTTTTGGTGAAGTGGCACGGACTTCCTGATGAGGATGCCACTTGGGAGTCTGGGGATATTCTGCAGCACCCCGGATTGCGATTGCTTGGGGACAAGCAATCTTGGGGAGGGAGGACTGTAATGTCCCCATTTTAGCAGGTCTCTACAGCTAAGCATAGTCAGTTCATCAATGCAACCCTCATGAGCTGACAATGGGCTTTGAGGGTCTCTGAGACGGATTTACTATTTTTGGTAAGTCTATTTATAGCAGTGGCTATTTCTGGCAGGGCAGTGCCTATTCCTGGTTGGGCAGTTTGGACCTGGGCTTTGTCAGAAGTTCGTTGATCTCCGTCAAACAGTTCAGTGGTTTTATATTTTAAATGTTGTTATTAAATTAAATTATTTTAATTTAATTTAATAACTTATGACTTTATAATTTTATGTTATAAAGTGGGGTTGTATTAAAAAGCCATTTAAGTGAAAAAATAAGTAAAGTGCTTTTTCAAAAAAAAGCCTATATATTCTACTCGAAAAAGCACTTTACTCATCCATTATTGAATTATTATTTTATTGAAGTTTGGGAGAGAGACAACCTGGCTAGGGTTTTGAGGATTGATTCCTCTTCTTGTGATTTGAGCCATTACATGTTAGTGGTGAATTTTGCAGCTGATAGTCTGAAGCGAATAATCCATTTCTGAGATCATAGTCCAGTGCTGAGGTATACTAGATTCTGGTGAAGTTTTAATTCTACAGGCAAAATCGAATTGCTCTCAAAGAATTCGAATTGTTAATTGCTGAGGTTTGATTTTATTGGGAATGTGTTGTATCTTAATTGCTGGTGCTGCAATTAAGAAATTGGTGTTCGAATTATTCAAAAGATCAAGCACGTGACTGATCTCTTGGCCGTACCTTATTAGAAGACTCCTGCGTTTGGATTTGAGGTTGTCTTCATACCTCACGTGAGTGTTGTATGGTGCTACAACTGGATGCATGAGGGCCAAGGAGGTTACAGCACATCCAAGTTCTAATCACGTGACTACCAGGGGCGTAATTTAATTCTGTTGGTGCCCGTAATTGCTAGGCCAATCACATTTTTTATCAATCTGCCACGTGACAGCACTAGGCTGGCGTCTAAGGTGTTTGGGGGTTGTGTCACGGTTTTGTGGAGGATATTACATCAACTCAAAACATTGCAGAAGTGTCAGGTGCCTTTAATTTCCATTTTATTTATTTGTTTATGCATTCTGTTTGTGATGAGAAATAAGAATCAATAAAATTATAAAGGAAATTCAATTTGTCTTGGTTGGATTATCTGAAAATTGGTGGAAATTTCATCGTAATTGTTTTATGAGATTATTATTGGCATAAGATTTTGCAAACATATCAAATTCAGAAAATAAATTCAAAAGGAGCCAGTCAGGCTCTTCACATGAACGCATCGATCCACGAGAGAGAAGAAATCATTGATATGCAAAAACAAAAGTTGTAATTTAATAATGAATAATCTGTGTTACAATCTGTTATGAAAACAAATGAGATTAATCTTTATAAAGGAGATCTGAAACCCTAAAAGAGTGGAGAAACCTAGGTTGCATTATAATAATTAATAAAGTAATTAATTATTATATGCCAAAGTTTAGCTTAAGTAATAAAGAGATAATAAGTGACTTAGTAATTAAATCAACATGATTTAATTAATAAGTAAAACGACTTATTACTCTAACACAAATTACTTCATGTTGATTTTGTGACGATCACTGCAAATGCAATAGCACTCTTGATTGTATGTGTTTTTCAAAGGCAGCAATCTCTCTCTTATTTATATTGTGGATGAGACATGGATCTCATTAACACATACTCTTTTAATTAATATAATGACATATATATATATATATATATATAGTATTTCTATAGTCTTATTATATTAATTTCTCTAACACAATAATACTTTAGATATATATAAATTTATATCTCATATATAATGAATATATATATATATATATTATATCTCATATCAACACTCCCTTTTAGCTAGGGAGGATAAATACATGGTTAGATATTACCTCAATGTAATATCAAGTTTATAGAGATATCATCTCATGATATTAGGAGTAATGGCCACGAAATATCAAGTCACGCGATATTCACCATGTACTCAGAATACTAGCATACCAACATCAAGTCGCATGATGTCCAACAAGTACTCAAAAATTTATAAAGATATCATCTCATGATATTGGGAGCATTGGCCTGCAGAATATCAAGTCGCGTGGTATTCACCAAGTGCTTAGAGTAATGGCCTACCAACATCAAGTCTCATGATGTCCACCAAGTACTCAAAAAATGTTTATAAAGATATCATTTCATGATATCGGGAGCATTGGCTTGCAGAATATCAAGTCGCATGATATTCACCAAGTGCTCAGAGTAATGGCCTACCAACATCAAGTCTCATGATGTCCACCAAGTACTCAACAAATGTCCATAGGTAATGTGCACTTACTATAGGAACATTCCTATCATCTATCATGATCTATTTCAGCCATCATAAGATGTCTATCACAATAGAAGATCATGGCCTATTTAAGGAACTCAATCCACCATGCAAGATATCATCTATCATGATCCGTTTCAGCCATCATAAGATGTCTATCACAATAGAAGATCATGGCTTGTTTAAGGAACTCAATCCACCATGCAAGATATCATCTATCATGATCTGTTTCAACCATCATAAGATGTCTATCATGATAGAAGATCAAGTTATTGTAAGATCGTCACCTTTCAATAACTTTAACAAATACAAGTGATAATCATTTGGAAGTCGTCACTTCCTCATGATGTACATAGGGGGCAGGCCCATTAAAACATGATATCCACCATGCCTCGGCGCAGAGGGTGGAAACAAAGGATTTCACCTCGAGCTTCTCTCACAAAGAAGAGCTCATTGAGAAGATATCAATATGTTGATCTTTTCATCCAAGACTACTTAAGATAACCTTGTTAGACTTTCTTTGAATCTAATTTATCTTCTGAGCTCCTCGTCCAAAGTTACCTCAGAAGAGTCAGACTCCCTCTGCATCTGATATCAATCTTCTTTTTCCTGCAAGAGCATCCCCGGAAAAGATCAAGGCAAATAGCTCTTATAGTACGTATAGAAATACAAATAGATAAAGTAATACTCAAGGATAATAAATACTTATATGTGCATCAACATCCTTGACACAAGTTACTTCAATGAAGGTCCATATACATCAAATCAAAAAACACCTTCTTAGATTATTTGAAAGACATCTCCCCTTTGAATCATCTCCCCACTAAGGATGGTTCAAATGGGAATGTAACATTGGTTATTATTCTCCCCACAATGTAAAATTCCCACTCTTATATCGTTGAACAATGCTTATGTCTTCTTGTGAAATGACTTGATTGCTCCAAGAGAGGTGACACTCTATAATTAAAGCTTGCTTTCTAGAAAGAGACACCCTTCTTTGAATACGTGCTTCTTTGTTAATGCTTGACCACGATCATAAAAAATTAATATCTCTTTAATGAAAGCCGCTACAAGGTCTAACTAATCATTATGGAAATCATTGTGTATACTTTGCAAATCATCGTCCTCAACCTCTTATTAAACAACACTTTGTTTTTCTTTAATCAAGTCACTTTATTCAAATATCAGTGCGTAAATTATGTCTTTAATGAATCGCCACGTTCAGGAATGACATAGTTTCCAATATATAATCATTGAAGTTTGCTTCTTAACAAATCTGCTACAATTCACTTGACCTTATTCTTTGCATTTGGTGTGGACAAAAGTCTGCAACACAACTTCACTCATTGAATTTCACATAGACCCGTACACAGTCGGTCATAACTTTTGAACCTGACACCTTCTCGCCAATCACTCTGGTGAGATTCTTCGAAATTTGTTTATCACCAACATATCCAAAATGCAACAAAATCCAACAATGTATTTGTGAGATATGGTCCCCGTACTGAAACTATTTCTGAGACAGTCACACATTCACCATCAACAAACTACTCTCTTACATTTGCAACCTGGCTTTGATACCATGTTGATTTTGTGAGGATCGCTGCAAATGTAATAGCATCCCTGATTGTATGTGTTTTTCAAAGGCAGCAATCTCTCTCTTATTTATATTGTGGATGAGACATGGATAGACATGTCCCTTCATGGGACATGTCTATTCATTAACACATACTCTTTTAATTAATATATATATATATATAGTATTTCTATAGTCTTATTATATTAATTTCTCTAACACGATAATACTTTAGATATATATAAATTTATATCTCATATATAATGAATATATATATATATATATATATATATATAAATTATATCTCATATATATATATATATATACACACAATAGTATTGTCTCATAGGTTTATCTGACTGAAGCTACCAAACATCAACACTTCAAGCCATCTTCAATTATTGTTTTATTTCATGGTGTTTTATCATGTTATTGCATCAACACATGGAAGACTTATCCTAAGAGCCTTGCATCATCAATTGGAGGTATAATTATTTCAATTCAAACATTTACATTCAAGCATTTCAATTCAGATTTCTATTTCAATGCATCAACATTGTAGGGTTGAGTCCCAACCTGGGGTTTGACTAAGGCAAACCCCTATACAACCCCAAACACCATTTTTCTCTTATTGTGTCCAGATCCAAGCCCAATTTCAAGCTTCCAATGGAGCCAAGAGGAGAAAAAGTGACCAAATTTCAAAAGACCAAAACTGACCTCCCTTAATTCTGACACTAGAAATTTGGACGAGGGTGCCTGGGGCGCCCTAGTCTAGGACAAGTGCATTATAGACCTGGGACACTATTGCCTAGGGCAACTTTGTCTTCTTGAAATCAGCTAAATTTTGGCAAGTGGAAAATAAAGGCTCGAAGGATCCCATATTTAGCCCCCAATGTTTAGAAACTCACCTAGCAGGACCAGAACACCCAAGACATCATAAGACCTTCCTATTTTGGCTCGGGTTTTTAGTTAGAGGTGCACCACATAATTCTCCTTTCATTTCTTGACATGTTTTGAAGTTTACACTTTCTAGATTAGTCAATGTCATTTGTTTAGATTTAGATATCTTCTAATCACTCTAACAATCACTTATAAGAAACAAAAGAAAAGAAGCCCTAAATGTATGATATTGAATTGATTCTCTTAAATAAACAAAGTGTTAGTCAATCATACGTATCTCTTGGAAGCTTTGTATTCTAAATCTAATCAAAGCGGATACAGGCCCAGTTTCCTAATTTGCATGCATATGCTAGTGAACCCTATTTACCTACCCTACGAGGGTAAAAGTGCATAGGTGCCCAATACGGTGCTACCAAAATAATTTGGAAATTTTTTAAAAAAATTGTGGGCCTGTGTTGAATTTTTTTGCCCTACTTGCGCAGAGTTGTATGACTCTATCCATTTTTGTATGGTCATACTAATATCTGTACAAGGGGCATGACCCCCAAAAAAAATTCACCCAAAATTTGATAGAGTATGATTTCAGCTTTTGGACAAGCATTTTAAGAGTTTTTGGGCATTTTGAGCATGACAGTGAGGTCCGTTTCACTCCACAATGCCTAGATTTTTTGCTAACCCTCGGATTTTGCCTCAAATTGTGTGCCCTTAGCCAAATTGACCCAAAACTTCAACTGCTCGGACTTTGACAAAACGATAGTTGATTTGTAGGTTTTGGGATGCTGTGAACACGACCATGTCCTTCATTTGAGCTCAATATGCATAGAAGAATCTCTCAAGGTTGGATCCCTCAAGAATATGGACAAGAACTTAGTAGATTTGTTGTGATACCATGTAGGAGTTGATGATTTCAACCCACAATCCAAGAATCATCTACAAGCACACTACCAGCCACAAAGAGAAATCTAGCCAGATAATTTGCTCAACAACACCTGAGAATTCTGTACTGATTGCACAAAAAAAGATATTGACTTTACAATGCATAATGAATTGCTTTTATAGAAAGCAAGAAGCCCTTAATTAGAAAAAAGTTAAAAAGCAAACTAAAGCTCAACTAAACTAAATTAGGTCAACTAAAGCTCCACTAAGGGAACTTAAGCTAACCAATGCATGTGCTAGCATGCGCACAAATATGGAATGCAACAATAAGAAAATATGCACAATGCAAGAAATATGCATGCTCTAACACTAATCATACCTGCTACCTTTTTGGGCCGATTTGAGAATTCATTGTATGATTTAGTTGATATTGTATTCTTCTTTGATGTCTCTCAAAACCAACATTTATTGATGTTCTTTCTTGTGTGTGCAGAGATTATTATTTGTTTAAGTATCGACATATGGCATCAACCTCACATGTTAGTAATGCATAAACAAACAACTTTTTATAGCTTGTAAGATTCCACATGCCATTAAATATATTGACATATATATTATCCAAGACTACCAATTGAAAAGTAACTTTTGAACAATGAGGATAGTCACCTACGAGTGCATATAATCTTGTGCTTTGGGCAAATATCTTTTGTAACAAATAACTTCTTGCACATTGCAAACATATGGAAATCTTTAATTGGAGAACAGAATAACAACTCAGTGATGTGGAAACTATTTCATAACAGCAATCAAAACTAAATAAATGTAGGGGTGGTTTGAATCCCCAATAAGTTTCATAAGCCTTTTCACAATCAACCTAAACCAAGCATCGGAAGATCATTAACTTCTAGTTAAGAACAAAAGGCTCCTCCTTGAAATGCCAGTCCTTATAAGCATAGTAATGGAAAACTCAGAATGTCTTTGAAATAGGGAACACACTATATATGTGCTCGGTTCATAACCTTAGTGTCTGTTGGTAAAGAACAAGGCTCAAACAATAAAAATAAATCTTAGAAGCATTGAGGCTTAAACAGTAAAAGGAAATCTTAAAAGAGTGGCAAAATCACAGATTCTGGTTTGCCAACCCCGGTGCTACCCTGGCCCAAAAGTGACTTACTGTGGATTACAGAACAATTATAGGAAGGAACTTTCATATTTGATTGTGTATTGAAACCTGAGACAAGAATTTTAAAACACTGATTCTTCTATGACTTACAAAACATAACTATAAGACTGTGTGAGTCTCTCATCCTTAGCAAAGTAAGAGGCAGCATGAATTTCTGCCGCAACTGACTTGCCAAGTTCATAATTTTGGCAAGACCTGAAACAGCTTTGTGAGGCTCAAGCACAAAATATTTTTTCAATGGATTTTTTATATAAACATCCAAAAATACCTTATAAAGACATAAAACCCTAAACCCTGTAAATGTGATAATAATTTTCTCTCACTTTAACTTGTGGTGTGTCATGTTGTATGCCATTTATCATTTTTTTGTCATGTATAAAATAATGTTTTATTTTTATAAAGTATTTTAACATTTACAGTTTTTATTTTTTAACATTCGTGAAATAATGTTTTATGTAGCTAAAGAAGCTAGTTGGTTGTTTGCAGAAACTTCTTCTCAAAATTTTTATCATGCTTTAATTTAGTGGCAGTTTTTTCTTGAGTCACAGTAGTAATATGAAGTGTGTCTTTTGAGTACAAACTTTTAAACTAAGGTAAGAACTGTGTAGAGCGTAGATGGAAAACCCCCAACTGTGCTGTGCTGGTGATTGGCAAAGAGGACTTCTAGCAAAGTAGATTGCAATCATATAAACACAGCAAAAGGATTTACCATAACTATTAGGACTAGGCCAATACACCAAATTGAATATCAAATGACTAAGATCAGACGTATGATCTAGTTTACAAGCCCAATGCAAATGAACCTATAACTAAGTACAATGAGATCTAGATAAAGCAAAACAAAATGAAATAACATCTAACATACAATGTGCTAATTAACTTCGTAATTCATAATCTAAATCAAAGAGCATACAAATAACCATGCAGATAGCATAAATAAGAGAAATTTTCTCCTTGCAAGTTAAGAAGTCCTCACAGCCAATTGGCTCTAAGAGGAGCATGTCCAAAGGTGACCTGACTCAATCAAAGCACACTTAGTTGTTGTAGTAGCTTTTAAGGACAATAAAGCCAAAATCTGAGAAGCCTTGTACTGGGTCTTCGTATCTCCTTTTTATCAAACTTGCAGAATGCCCGGTGGGAGAGAGGGATGAACAATGGCATAGGAATGTAACTACAATTAACTGATGCTTTAATTGAGGTATGTGAAACAGATGAGAGCACAGTGAAATTAAATGAAGCAATTAGTCGAAGTTCCGGCAACATTATGATAATGTAATGCAATGTCATGGAAAATGGACAAGTATGGTTCATCAGATGGGGCGTGACAAAGGCAAACAAAGGTTTCTCACACGATCTGAGGCCCATGCCTCAATTAAAGTCTTGGGCTTTTGCAGAGGTCTTAAAAGAAGAAGACAAGGAAGTGGACTCAATGGGATGTAGGGAGATATTTGCACGTATAATTCTCTAAGTTTCTTTGTGTATTAGACACTGGAGGATGGAAGATTTTGGCATTTCATGGAGTAAATAGGAATGCCTCCAAAGGTGCTTATAGATACTGATCCAACATTATCAGTAGTCCGAGCAATTACATGATAAATACAGTGCCAAAATTGAGTATCTAAAATGAAACAAGGCATGAACCCACCGTATCACGATTCCATCATAACTAACCTCGTGACCCATGAACCACTTCGTTTATTGTCTATAATGCACTCCGCGTATAGGTGTATTGGCAACTTCAAATTAACTTAGTCGTGAGGTCAAACCCACGAGTACAAAATTTAAACAATATGTGATGTGTAAGATAGCTGGAGAACTATCTTGTTGAGGTCTCATTTGCTAAATGGGTATCTAGCTCGGTGACCTTAAAAACCTACATACACCATTTAACCTTTACAGAGGCCTCAGATACCCAGCTATACCTTATACAGTTTAAGCCCAAGTGAAACAGAAGAACCTAAAATTTTCATACCTGCCCATCTGAATCTCCGTTCGCATTCTATGAATAAGGGCGGTAGTCTTGCCAGCAAACATGGGCCCAACAATGAGATGAAGTTCTCCTGATGCAGAGGAGCCCATATTGTCCAACGCCTGGATGTGCTGCTTGTCTACTAGCACGTCTTGCAGCTTCTCGTCGTCCTCCTCTACTCCTCCTCCTCCCTTCAACTTCTTATTCAAAGCGTTTCCCGCGCGAACACAAAAGCGCATACGACGAAACGAATATTCCTCGTGCTTCACAAAGGAAAGGGTGGGGACAAGCCAGCTCAGAGGGGCTTTGACCCTGAAACACATCGATGAAAAAACGGGCATAAATTGGGTGGACGCCCTGAGGGAATTAAATGATGCCTGCAGAGGACGCAGTTGGGCGGCGCACGAAATTGCCACCACCATATTTGCTGCTCCCGTGTGTCCCGCAGCTTGAAAAAAAGAGAGTGGACTATCTGTTGTTGCCTTCAATCACTGTACCCCATCAAAGCCCCTCATTTATATGTGCCATGCGCCCTGTGCTGCTGCTCCTGCTTCACTCGACTAGAGTTGCAGGGAAGTTGTGGCATGTGCAGGAACAAAGGTGGAGAGACGAGAGTAAATTCTCCAACAATACGCCTCCGGCTCAACCGGCACTTGCCTGCACTCTAATTGTCTAGGGAAAAAAGAAATCTCGATACCGATTGGAACAAACCATGCTACAGTGCTGCAACACGATTTGTATTGAATGGTAATTTTGATCGTGGTCTCATGGAGAAGGACTAGGCGGCTACCATTTTACACCGAGAGCTGTTCAAACCTTTGCATGATTTGGGCACCTCATGAGGTCGGGCTTGATGGCGTCGAGAATCTCACCCAGAGTTGTTTCATGTTTCGCTTTTCCAACCTCTCCTATGTTGAGGGTATTGTCAAAAATGGGTTCTAGTTTGTCTTGCCTTAGCTTATTTTTCAGCCATGGTCATGAGATTTTAGTATTTCAGATGAGAAAAATCTTAGGTCCCGTCTTGATAGAGTTCTCGGGTTTATCCTTTCTATGATGTTCGTTCTTGCAAACTATTGCCCAAACCCTTGGTAGGGTGGTTTGCCTGAATCATTTTTTCATGTTCGTTTCCAAAAAAAGGTTTGTGTTGAAATGGAAATAAGGAGATTGTTGATATTCAAGTGGGCAATCAATGTTTCTCCCAACAAGTGTTTTATTTGAATTTGCCCAACACCTATTATCGTTGTCAATCCTTTAAGCACAAAATCAAAAATTGTCCTTTAGTAGTTCTTAAACAATGTCCTCATAAAAGGAGACAAATCCCCCTTGTTCTTTTGAGGGTGCTAAAACAAATGAAGTGTGGACTACGGTAATTCGCAAGGGCAAACACACCTTGGTTTTTGCTCAAAAGCAGCCAAATGGTTTTTCTTCTCAACCATCAGTACAAGAACCGACTTAGCCTAAGGTGTCGTCGAAACAATCAACTGAATTTGGGGTTTCAAACTCTGAATAGTAGGGGAAAATCTCGACTGAGAGTGGTTCCCATTTTGTGTGGGCTCGCACTCCTCAAGCCACTTCGATGGTTTCTACTCAACCATCTTCTTTATGTCACTCTTGTAGCCCTCCTAAGAAAAAAAAATTTAGTGATGGAGGTCTTGAAAAACATCGGGTGATTCTAGGGGAATGCTACCCTTGCTTTCGGCCAGCCTTAGATTTCCAGCAAAATAGTCTCTCCTCTCTTGGGGACGAGAATGACATGCAGGCAGTTGACTTGTGAATTACATCTTATGGAATGTAAAAGGTCTAACAAATCTCACCAGGAAGTATTATGTTAGGGATACTCATTAATATTTTCCTAGTCTTGATGTTTTTTATCTTCAAGAAGTTAAAAGTATTGTATTCATGGTATATGCTACATGTCGTGTTATTTGGCTAGATAGTCTTGTGTTTGCTTCTCAATATGAAGTTGGTAGAAGAGGAGTTGTTACTCTCATTTCTCCTTGATGGCATTCTTCTATTGTTGATCATGAGTCTGATCTCATGTAAAGAGTAGCCTAGGTCCTCATGTCAGTCGAGAATCATTATTTTGAGCTCAGTAATGTTTATGCTCCCAATGACGATGTGGAAAGATCTCAGTTGTGGTGTTGGGTTGTTGATTCTTTACCACCTGCAACTAGGGTTATGTGTGGGGATTTCAATATGGTTGAGGTGACTTCTAACAAAGAAGGCATTTTGCCTTTTGGATGGATAATTGGAGAACATAAGGCATGATTTTACATGCGCAATAAATTAGGTCTTTTTGACCCCAATGTCAATCATCATCACTCTCATTGTATTTGGCATGCTTGGTGCAACTTCTGAGTTGATCCTGACAGAATTTTTTAAAGGCTTGATAGTGCCACAATCTTGGCTCAATCTTTTTTTTTCCTTTGGCAAAAACCAAGATGTACTTGTTCTGCCTCTTTCTGAAGTCAGTTTGTCAGACCACTATCCCATCAAGTTCAACATTGAATGGTAGACAACTCATATGCATCCTTCCAAAACAAAAAAAAAAATTTAACATGTCATTGTTGAATCATCAACCCATGATGGCTCAATGGGTTTCGAATCTTGAGCCCAAGCCTAATCAACTATCTCGATGGATTGCTTGGTGGAATGATGCAATCTCTTGCACAATGCGATTTCTCTGCATTTATGATAAACAATTGGTCATGTACCACCAACAATCTTATGATGCAAACACCAAATATTTGTTTGCTACTTTTGAAGCTCTGGCTTCAAACTGTTAGCTTGTGGTGACTAATCAGGAAAGTACTGTACACTTTTCCTCCCGACCTCGCCGAAATTTTTTTTTGAGGCCGACTACTTTTCGGTTATTTGGGCCAACTACTTATAACTCATTCTAACCCTAAAGCGGGAAAATATTGTATAATATGGCTTAGGGTTAGGGATTTTCATTATGTATGATTTTAGTACTTGCGGCAGAATTGGGCTGTAAGGGATTACGGATTGTAATCAGGTTGTAATCACTAGATAATAATAATATTGGACTTGCTGTTGGTGGACGTAGCTCAGGGATTGGGTGAACCACGTTAAATCTGTGTGTCTTGTATTCTATTCTGTGTGGTTTATTATTTTCTGATATTAGTTATATTTGCACATAATTGTTATTTCTGCCTTGTTAATCCTAACAAGTGGTATCAGAGCGAGGTTATTTCATTCGTTCTTTCATCTATTCTCTGAAGCAGGTCTCATGAGTTAGTGGGAGAGTCTCTCAGTTAAGTGGGAGAAATGGTAGACGAGGGTAGGCTGAAGGTTGATAAGTTTAATGGGCAGAACTTCCAGTTATGGAAGATGCAAATGGAGGATTATCTCTATCAGAAGGATCTATGACGGCCATTAGAGGGAGTAGCCAAGAAAGAGAAATCAATGTCTCAGGAGGATTGGGATATTTTGGATAGGAAGGCACTGGGGAGTATTCGTCTATGCCTGGCACAATCGGTGGCATTCAATATTACTGAAGCAAAGACAGCTAAAGATCTGATGGAAACCCTAGCGAAGTTGTATGAAAAGCCTTCAGCTTCAAACAAGGTATTTCTTATGAAGCATTTATTTAATATGAAAATGGTAGAAGGTGGATCAGTTACTGATCATTTGAATGAGTTTAATACAGTTACAAGTCAATTAACCTCGGTTAAAATTACTTTTGATGAAGAGGTTAGGACTCTCTTGATTTTGTGTTCTTTGCCAGAAAGTTGGAATGGCTTGGTAACGGCTGTTAGTAATTCTGTTTCTAGTTCTAATACCCTAAAGTATGATGATGTTATTGGTGTTATATTGAGTGAAGAAATTCGTAGGAAAAGCTCAGGGGCATCCACATCGGGTAGTGTATTGAACACAGAAAGCAGAGGCAGAACAAGAGATAGAGGAAACAACTCTGGAAATCGTGGGAAATCAAGAAGAAAATCAAAGGGAAAGAGGTCCGAATCTAAAGGGCCAAATGATTGCTGGTACTGTGGAAAACCAGGTCATAAGAAAAAAGATTGTTGGTCTCAGAAGAAAGATCAAGGAGACAAAACTGATGGAAACAAGGAGGCAAATGTGGTAAGTAACAAATCCGAGGAGGATGCTTTGCTCTTGTCCTTAGAAAGTATTGATGATTCATGGGTTTTAGATTCTGGGGCTTCATTTCATGCTACACCCCATAGAAGTTATTTTGTTGATTATGTCCAAGGGGATTTTGGGCTAGTTTATTTGGGAGATAATGAACCCTATCAGATTGTTGGAAAGGGAAAAATTAAGATTAAGTTGCAGAATGGGAATCATTGGCTACTACAAGAGGTAAGACATGTTCCAAGGCTGAGTAGGAATTTAATTTCAGCAGGGCAACTGGGTGATGAGGGTTGCACAGTTACTTTTAATGATAAAAATTGGAAGGTTTCAAAAGGTTCCTTAGTAGTAGCAAAAGGTGTGAAAGTAGGCACCTTATATCTTTGTACAGGTCATACTGTTCCTTCTACTTTAATTGTTTCAGAAGATAATGAATGTTTAGGAACAGTGGCTGCAGTTGAGCAGGAAGAACATCAAACTGTTGCTGTAGATTCTGACACAGCACTGTGGCACAACAGACTCGGGCACATGAGTGAAAAAGGTATGAAATTACTTCATTCAAAGAAAGTTTTACCTGGTCTGAAATGTGTCAATATGGATTTCTGTGAAAGTTGTGTTTATGGAAAACAAAAGATAGTTTTTGTGAAGAGTGGGAAGGAAAAGAAAAATGAGAGATTAGAGCTTGTGCATACAGATGTATGGGGACCAGCTCAGGTATCTTCCCTTGGTGGCTCTCTATATTATGTTACATTTATAGATGATGCAATAAGAAAAGTATGGATTTATTTCCTTAGACAGAAATCTGATGTATTTCAAACTTTTAAGAAATGGAAATGCTTGGTTGAGAATGAGACTGGTAAAAAGTTAAAATGTCTCAGATCTAATAATGGTGGTGAGTATTGCAGCATAGAATTTGAAGAATATTGTTCCTCTAATGGTATTCGTAGGCAGAAAACTGTACCAAGGACTCCACAAGAAAATAGAGTAGCTGAACGCATGAACAGGATAATAATGGAGCATGCAAGGAGTATGAGGTTGCATGCTAGGCTGCCCAAAAATATGTGGGTTGAGGCAGTGAACACTACTGTTTATTTAATCAATAGAGGCCCCTCTACTCCTTTGGACTGTGGTATTCCAGAGGAAGCATGGAGTGGTAAGAAGGTGAGTTATTCTTTTCTCAAAACCTTTGGTTGTGAAGCTTTTGCACTTATAGATTCTGAAAATAGAACCAAGCTAGAAGCTAAGTCAAAGAAATGTGTATTTGTTGGGTATGGCATTGATGAATTTGGTTATAGGCTTTGGGATTTTGAAAATCATAAAATTGTAAGAAGCAGGGATGTCATATTCAATGAGAAAGTATTGTACAAAGATCTGTTGCTGCAGCATGAGAAGAAAGAAAATGACTATGTAGTACTGGATGATACTCCACAAGTTCATGTTCCAGTAGTTCCTTATGCTCCGCAACAACAGCAACAACAAATACCACACACCCCAATGAGTGTTAGACGGTCAACAAGGCTAAGTAGACCTCTAGAAAGATTTTCTCCATCTTTTTATTCTATTTTGTTAATAGATGCTGGTGAACCTGAATGTTATAATGAAGTTGTGCAGGTGGATACAAAGCTTTAGTGGGAGTCTGCAATGACAGATGAAATGGACTCTTTGCTGAAAAATCAGACATGGGATTTATGTAAGTTACCTGCAGGTAAAAGGGCTTTACAGAATAAATGGGTTTACAGGATAAAAGAAGAGGATGGAGGTACAAAAAGATTTAAAGCCAGATTAGTCGTAAAAGGATTTGCATAGAAACATGGTATTGATTTTGACGAGATATTTTCTCCAGTTGTTAAAATGACTTCTATTTGTACTGTTTTAAGTATTGTGGCTACTGAAGATTTGCATTTAGAGCAGCTTGATGTTAAAATAGCCTTTCTTCATGGTGATTTGGATGAAGAAATATATATGGTTCAGCCACAAGGATTTGAGGTCAAGGGTAAGGAGAATTTGGTGTGCAGATTGCAGAAAAGTTTATATGGCTTGAAGCAAGCACCTCGTCAATGGTATATTAAATTTGACACTTTTATGAATGGGCATGGATATAGTCGGTGTCATTCTGACCATTGTGTTTATTTTAAGAGGTTGGATGATGACAGCTACATTATTTTATGTTTATATGTTGATGATATGCTTGTAGCTGGGTCTAACATGGATCACATTAAGGGGTTGAAACAATAGTTAGCAAAATCTTTTGCTATGAAGGATTTGGGGGCAGCAAAACAAATCCTTGGTATGAAAATTTGTAGAGATAGGAAAAATAGGAAATTGTCTCTATCTCAGGCTGATTATATTGAGAAGGTGTTGCAACGTTTCTCTATGGAAAATGCCAAAGCTGTCAGCACACCTTTGCCTGGTCATTTGAAATTGACTAAGGATATGTGTCCCAAGACACCAGAAGAAGAGACTAAAATGTCTAAGGTACCTTATGCTTCAGCTGTAGGGAGCTTAATGTATGCTATGGTATGTACTAGGCCAAATATTGCACACGCAGTGGGAGTCGTTAGCCGTTATATGAGTAACCCTGGTATTGAGCATTGGAATGCAGTCAAATGGATTCTCAGATATTTGAGAGGCACATCCAATAAGTGTTTACACTTTGGGGGTTCTACTACTACTGTACAAGGCTATGTTGACTCAGATTTGGCAGGAGATATAGATAGCAGGCGGAGTACTACAGGTTATATATTTACTGTTGGTGGGACAGTAGTGAGTTGGATTTCTCGACTACAAAAGGTGGTTGCTTTATCCACTACAGAGGCAGAGTATGTTGCTGCTACAGAGGCAGCCAAGGAGATGATATGGCTTCAATTCTTCATGGAAGAATTGGGACATCCACAAAAGGATAATTTTCTACATACAGATAGCCAAAGTGCCATTCATCTTGCAAAGAATTCTTCTTTGCACTCAAAGACAAAACACATACAGTTGCGGTACCATTTCATTTGATCAGTTTTGGATGATGGACAGTTAAGGCTGGAAAAGATTCATACTGATGATAATCCAGCAGATATGTTTACAAAGGTAGTAACAAGGGAGAAGTTGAACTCATGTTCAGCTTTAGTTGGTCTTCTAGACTGAACAAAATAAAGGAACAGCTGAGTCCAAGGTGGTTCAATCCAGTGGGAGCCTCATGTGGGTAGCGGTATTGCTACTGGATCAGTCTCCAAGTGGGAGGTTTTTTTAGTATAGTGTGGATACTGATCAGTCACCAAGTGGGAGATTGTTAGCTTGTGGTGACTAATCAGGAAAGTACTATCCAGGAAAGTATTGTACACTTTTCCTCCCGACCTTGTTGGGGTCCGGGGCCGGGCCGGGCCCCGAGCGGGGGTTTGGGGGTGGCAGCCCCCAAGAGCAGGGGTTCGAGGGTGCAGCCCCCGAGGAAATTTTTTTTTGAGGCTGACTACTTTTCAGTTATTTGGGCCAACTACTTATAACTCATTCTAACCCTAAAGCGGGAAAATATTGTATAATATGGCTTAGGGTTAGGGATTTTCATTATGTATGATTTTAGTACTTGCGGCAAAATTGGGCTGTAAGGGATTACGGATTGTAATCAGGTTGTAATCACTAGATAATAATAATATTGGACTCGCTATTGGTGGACGTAGCCCAGGGATTGGGTGAACCACGTTAAATCTATGTGTCTTGTGTTCTATTATGTGTGGTTTATTATTTTTTGATATTAGTTATATTTGCACATAATTGTTATTTCTGCCTTGTTAATCCTAACACAAACCCCTTCTTCCCTAACATGCAAGTTAGTATTGCTCAACTCTGCCACCAAAAATAAATTATAGACCATCATTCAACTAAAGGAGCTCAGATCAAGGTCAAATTGCATTGGCTCAAGGTGGATGACCGAGCTTCTAAAGAGTTTTTTCTTGCTCTTAGAGCTTGTCATTCCTCCCTTGGTATTAAACATGTCAAAGAAGGTCAGTTAGTGCTCTTTGAGATACCAAATATCCTTCAAGCTTTTGTCAGACATTATGAGAAGGTGTTCATGGCTCAAAAATATTTCCCTACTAAAGATCAAGCCCTCAAGGATTGCCTTGCAGTTGTTCTTTTTCGACTCTTAGATTCCCAAAAGATTTTTTGTGACTAGTTGTTAACCCTTGAGGACTTTAAAGAAGTTGTTTCTTCCATGGCAAATGACAAAGCTCCCAAATGTGATGGTGTCCCACATGAATTCTACAAAGCCTTGTGGCATTGTGTGGGTCCTCACTTACATAAGATCTATCTCGAGGCCTTTCATGCCCATTCCCTGGGCTAGCTCATTAACAAAGGGAATATAAAGTTCATCCTTAAATTTGGGGGTCTAGAGGACATATGTAACTAGTGACCCATTACCTTACTCAATGTCTCTTACAAGAACATTGCAAAATCTCTCAACCTTAAGATCCATCATATCATTCCTCTTATTGTTCGTGTCAAGGAAATTTCCCTGCCTGAGTCACCTTCTCAACTTGTCAATGGCCACTTTGTTGATGACTCCTTCCTCACATTGATTGAGGATGAAGATGTCTTGACACTTTCTATCAAGCTTTTGGGTCAAAAATTCAATGACACAAAACCCAGTGTTACAGGCAATCTTTTCTTCCCGCTCCACCTTGGATTCTCCAATATAGGTGGAAGTGGATTTAATATAAAAAAAAAATTAGATTCTTGGGCATACCTTTTACTTTCCAAGGTTTTATTGTTGACCTCTAGAATGCAGTGTTAGCCCAAATAAAGAAAAAACTTGCTTACTGAATTACCAAACCACTTTCTTTGGTTGGTAGATTCCAGATTTGTTCAAAAGTTTTGGATGTGACTCATGTGTACTATTCCTTGTGTTGGGCTCCCTCTAAAGCCTATTATAGTAAACTTGAAAATATTTTGTGAGGATTTTTATGGGCTTTTAGAGCTGACCATTATAGATTTCACCGAGTCACCTGGGAGTATTGTTAACTCCCAAGTAATTCTGGAGGCCTTGGCCTTTTATTCACCTAGAATTAGGGTCTATCCTTGTGTACCGAATGGTTTATTCAAACCATTTCTAGTGACGAAACTTGGAAAATTCTTCTCTAGCATTATATTTCTTGAGGCCATCCAATTCATAGATTGGTTTGGAAGGGGATTGACTTTCAAACACTTCTTATAATGAAAGATGCAGTCTAGATTCAGGGCACTATTATTGTCAAAAGTATTTGGTGTGCCTAGGAAGCTCTCAAACCTTGGCTTCGTTAGGATGGGATCAATTTTCATGATGGTCTTTCTTTCAACTAGCACAACATATGGTGGTCTCCACGTATCCAGTCTTTGGAACTCCCTTTAGCCAAAGTTCCTAGCCTCCATGCTTTATAGTTTCACAAACATGACATTTGCACTTCGCGAGATCTCTTTTCTTATGGTACTATGAATCTTCGTACCTGGGAAGATATGCAGGCCCACTTATGCCTTGTTGGTTCCTGGTTTAGCAGAATTTTAACTACCTTGAAAGTGAAGAAATGCACCTATGGGTTAGCTTACTTCCCATAATCAGTACACTCTAACAAGAACAAGGACCAATTAACAAAGCTCTTAAGCTTTCTACACTTTGAACTCTATAGAATTCAGGAGGGTACACCTAGGATTAGATTCATTCACTTCTTAAATTTCCTTTCAATAATCCTTAACAAAGTAGGTAAATGCCCTTAATATCTTCTCCTACTTATAAAATAAAGAGATACTGTGAGAGCTAATCACATTACCAATGTTGGCAAAATGGTCAGCACTCCCCTCGGGATTTGTGACATGGCTTAACCGCCTCATGTGTCTTCTATAAGTCTAGTGGTTGTATTGGGCATTAACAAGTCAATATTTTGGTGCAACGACAACTACTACTTGTAACAAGTGGTATCAGAGCTTGGTCACAGGTTTGAATCCCCTCGGGTAACGTTGAGGGGGAGATTATTGGCAAAATGGTCAGCAATCCCCTCAGGATTCATGACATGGCTTAATCACCTCCAGTGTCTTCTATAAGTCTAGTGGTTGTATTGGGCATTAACATGTCGATCTTTTGGTGCAACGACAACTACTACTTGTAACAACCAAATCGCTCACAAGCTAAGCAGGGGCTTTGCATTTTAGTTCTACAACTTAAATTTAAAAGTTTGATTTGATTTTGAAATTGAAATGAGATAAAAGAAATAATATCTTCTTCACTGATTCTCTGTGATTAGTGCCTTATTCATTGGGCATATTCAAAACAACTCCACACTATCGTTGGTGATCCAATCATTTACCTTGCAAATGAAAATCAATTGATACTTAAAATCTCATTCTTATCACAACTCTCTGTAATACCCTATAACTCTCTCAGGTTATACTAAGCATTTACTTAACTCCTTGAATTAAAAGAAAAGTATATCAGGACATACAATTTACAACAAATTGCAGCTATGATCTTGAGTTCTTTGTTCACAAGACATAGGAAATAATAAACCACCACAGAAGGAGACAAGATTTAAAGAATTTTTTTGCTAAATCTTTGTATTAACTTCCTTGAAACTAATACACGTAGTATTGGACTAGACATAAAAATATCCCACAAATGAATTTAGAGCATTATATGCTTCATTAAAAATCCTTGCAAGCAAAACATTACAAACTCTCTACATCATTCTTGGCTAACCACTGAGACTCTTTTCTCAGAAATACAAATTGACTTCAACTTGAAATTCTTTTTGTGTAGCCGTCCTATAGCAATCTGCTATATCCCTAACTAAAAACATATATAACTTTTCTATCTCAATTTTCCAGCCCTTCTAAATGATCTTGGGAATCCTTTTATAGAACAAGGATTGCAACAAGCTTCAGATCATTTAGGGAAAATTATTAGCAACCAACTTGCCATTTCATCAATTAAGAGTTATTACAGAAGTGACAGCAAGTAGTTCAAAAACATAATCCAATTTGATTTGTAATGTAGGTGAAACCCTATTGGAATTAGGAGAGATAGGTACTGAGAGGGGAGGGGTGAATCAGTGCCTTCAAAAACTTTTACTTGTAAACCTTTCTAATATGTAACTGTAAACAGTAATAACCGACCAAAACAATTTGAATCTAAGTGCATGTATCAATCATTCATTTAACTTATGACATCAATATGACAATCACATGACACAAGTATTTTGGTAATGCAAAAACCCTTGTTAGAAGGTAAAAACTGCGGTGGGGATGAAACCCAATAATTCTTCACCACTGCAGATAGAAAAGGTTTGCTTGTTAGGGCTACAAGTTTTGATCACTTCTGGTGATCTCACCCTGTTAGGAGTGACATGTTAGATCAGCTAGATCTACCTAGTTATAGGATTTTAACAACACTAATGAAGTGTGCACTCGGTTAAGAGATTTACGTAAGACTGTTAAGTCTACTTTGTTAAGAGATTTTATCCAAAACTTTATTACAATTGTTAGAAAGCAATAGGCAATTATCTATTATTTGACAACTCAATTGTCTGATACAAATCTATAAGCTCTGATAAAATATCACCTTACTTATGATGAATCTCTGCTCTGAACTGCTCGGTAGCCTCTGTTGATTCTACTCAATCTAAATTCCTCTGTACTTGGTTCTGCACTGTTAACTGATAGACTTGAAGTTAGGCAATTGCTTCAAGTGCTTCGTGATTCATATATTAGCCCACACCAAAAATGATGCGAACACACAAATATATAGTGTTCTATTTTGCCGCTTTAACAAAATTAGGTTACACAACATAGTCATAACCCTAAGACTATGGTGTACAATAATAACCTAGATCAACCATTACAAAAGATATACATTGCATTTAATGAATATCATCACATTAAATGTTCCTCGATCTTGGTAAAACATTTTATGAACCATTGTAACTATTTTCATAGAAGTATGTGCTATTTCAAATTACTATGCCATTTTCTGTGATCCTCGGTAAACACTATGTAAACTGCTTGGTGTATACTGCGATGCTCGGTGTTTACTGTATGTCGGTGTCAGTGTCTGTTGGTGCTCGGTAAACTGTCTTCTGCTCGGTATATATGCTTTACCGACTAGTTTGTTCTGCTTCATGTTACCTATTGGCTTAATGTAAGTGATCGACCAATATCTATACAAACCTTTGATACTAATAACAACCTTAAATGCTCAATAGAGATAACAATCTCCCCCTTTGGCATTAGTATCAAAACTTTGAATGTATATAGACAAAATTTTCTATATAACTTATATCTCCACCATATACATATACACATCAAAAAATTTCTTAAGTAATAAGTACTCCCCCTCAGTGCATGCTCCTGGTAATATGTAGTATACGTAGCATCTATGTACATATTTGGCATAACAACTTATACATTTTTTTCCCCCTTTTTGATAGTAATCCCAAATACAAAAATTAAGTAGTATACTCACATCTTGGCAAAAATATGATGGTGGGTTTTCTTCACTGACTCCAAGAGGTTGTCCCATTCCTCTTTCAAGTTGGTGAGAGCGATGTGCTCAAGACCGACTTGTGCATGCATGTCAAAGATGTTATGTAACACTAAAATTTTTGGTGTTGCAACGAATTGTTCGGCTTTGACAATGTGTGCCTCAAAATTTTTTAGGTATGGTACGAGTTCTATCTGTAACTCAGTAACCTGATCTGTTATGTGCTCTTCTTGTTTCTTCAAATCTGCTATTAACCGTCGGAGTTCCTGAACTCAGTGAATGTGCTTTAAGAAGGCATGAGGCTCATTTATAGTTGCATTTATACTCGACTGTATTTATGCTTGCAATCCTTTGATCTTTTGACTGGCTTCAATAGTGAATGTGTCTGTAGTACAAGCTTCAATAAATATTGACAAATTAACTGGGTGATGATTTTTATCTCGGTGATAACCTCAGATAATTTGACCTTCTTCAATGCCACTTCTAGGCTTATTTTCTGTGCCAGTTTGTGTTGTATCCTAGATTTTTCCCTTTCTTCAATCTGTTTATCTACATCAATATCCGGGTCATTGATCTTCTTGGCAAGTGTAGCAAGTTGATCTATGATAGGAGTATCCTCATCAATATTCACCTCAGGTACTACCTGTTGGAGGATATCCCGCACATTTGTTAAGATTTCTTTTCATTTGTGTTCTTGCTTCAACTTCTCTTGCGCTGCCTTTCTTGAACATAATTCCCCATATTTACTCAATTCTTCGGGGCTTAGGGTCCTCGGGTCACACTCAAGGATAATGATCACTTCATCTAGGGTGACCGGCCCTTTTCCTTTCTTCTTCTTCTTCTTCTCCAGTGCTAGAGGTGATTTCTTCTCAATAATAGCAATAGTTTTATCTCCAGATTTCAGAGTATCCTTCCTGGTTAACACACGTTCTTCCTTGTTCTGCTCCTCGGTAGCTATAGTCTCAATTGATATAGTAGGAGT
Source organism: Chamaecyparis obtusa (assembly GCA_027943335.1). NCBI lineage: Eukaryota > Viridiplantae > Streptophyta > Pinopsida > Cupressales > Cupressaceae > Chamaecyparis > Chamaecyparis obtusa. The sequence continues at coordinate 17,996 of BSBK01007416.1, read as the reverse complement.
CTCAAATGTGGTATCAAGTGGGATCACCTTTGTTTCCTTTGTTTCTTCTATTTCCTTTGTCTCAATGGAAGGTGCCTTTGTTTGTGTAGGCTCATCTATTTTTGTAGGTTTCTCTATGTCTTGATCTCCTATAATGTCTTTGTTTTGCTTGGGATTTGAGCCATTGGGTTGTACTTGGGAAATAATTTTAGCTGCTTCTGCAAGTACAAGAAGTTTACCCGGTAGTGATGTAAATAGACATTCAGTGTCTAGTGCTTCATCTTTATTTGGTGCAATATTTACATCTTCATCATCTTGGTCATCAGGATCACCATTTGTGATGTCCTCAATGAGTAAATCGTCATCGGTTTTATTCTCCAGTTGAACTTCAACTTTATCCGGTGCATCTTGTGAAATACTTATTTCTTCCTTGTCCTCGGTGATATCAATTGCCTCGATAACTGATATACCAATAATCTTTGATTTCTTTGACGTTCCCTCATCAATGCAAATACCTTTACCTTTAGAATTGTGTCTCTTCTTAGACAAGTTCAAGAATGTTTCTTGCTCAGCTTTTTCTTCAGCCTTCAAAATTGATGTCCACACAGAATCAGTTGTGGTATCCATATCAGCTACATTTTCATCCATGATCATCAAGGCTCTATTCTTGATCATAAAGTTTGCTTGGTATTTGGTCAAGTACTCACTAACTTCTCCAAAGCTTAAATGTGAGGCTACCCAAACTAGAGAGCGTTCTCTCTTTCTTTTCTCGGTGTCTAGTGCAATAGCCCATTTTTCAGTAATTTTGTCATCCAATTTCTTTGGTAATGCACATGCAAATTCCATTGGAACTTTCTTGAATTTGATCATCATTTGGATGACAGCCTCTTCTATCTTGGTTTGATCTTCTTTTGACATCTTGTCAAATCTATCTAGTAAGGGATCTATGAGGTCTCTGTGTTCAATTATGTCTTCAATAATTTCATATATTGTTTTTGCCTTGTTACTAACCACTTTGAATTGATTGACATCATCTTCAGTCTCAGTTTCTTCAAGATCTTCTTTATTTCTTATGAATTTTCTCCTTTTCTTTGGTGCCTCGGCTACAACCTTGTTCTTTCTCTTGATATATTTCTTTGTTGGTGTAGCTGCCCTCCTTTTTGTTACTTTCTCTACTTCTTCCTTATCAGTTGGTGGTGCTGCAGTTGACGATCGTGTCTTCATTCCTTCATGTACAGGTGACTGCTTCTTTATAGGAATTTCAAGTGGAGGAACCGGTGTGGGATCTTCTTCTTTGTCAAACTCGATCTCCTCACTATCATATGGTTTGTCAGCCAACTGTAACTATCCTTTGATTTCTTGTTCAATTGGTGTCCCTTCAGATATCTCAGACCCATCTCCATATTTAGCAGTGCGATTTTTCTTCATCTTCTTTACCTTTCTAGTAATTTTACCAATCTCAATATTTGTTGAAATTCTAGATTTGGCCTCTTCATATACTTCAAACCTAGTGGCAATGGGATCTTTTGGTAGTGCAAGCAGTGCATTAATAGATTTCAGTGCAAAATCACGGTTCATTTCATATCCCATCAGTGCCAACCATTTTATCCTAGGTTCAAATGCTTTTATCAAAGTGTAATCTGTGTTGACTACAAAACATATATCATGCTCAAATTTCTAAACTAATTCCCTCAGAATTCTGCTTCTTTTATGCATTTTAGACTGAAACTCTTTGAAGCATGCATTAAACTCTATATTCAACATATCTCCTAACTTATTCATCATTTCACTGATCTGTTTTGTTATCGGTATATCTAGTATCCAATTTACTTTACTGGTGCCAGTACATACTTTTGTAGATAGAAAAATATGCATGCAAGTAGAGATCCGAACTTACATGTGTTAGACTTCTTTTTCCTCATGGTCTTCATATTCTCTTGAAGTTGATGAAACAGTACCTCAGCAAGATCAACTTGGTGACCTTTTACCATAATTTTGTGCGCCATGTCTACTACGCTGCAAGGTACGTTGTTGAGTCTGCTTGATTGAAATAATTTGTACCCAATCACATGTGCTACAAATTTGACTGTCGGGTCTTTGATTGTCAAAATCTTCAGTGCCTGACCGTCCCATTGTGCTCTAGTATATTTCTCAACATCTAGTCATGACAAACTATGGAAAGCCTTAGCCTTGTTGGTTGTAGGGAGCCCAGTAACCCTACTGATCATTTTCTTATTGACCTCAATCGGTTTATCCAACTAGAATTTGTCATCATGATATCTGCTCAAAATAATTCTAATCCAATCTATTTTAAATGATTGCGAAAAGTGTATGAAACACGATAACCTTGATTCCTCAATCCTCTTGTGATATATTTTCAATCTTCCATCGGGGCCACAAAGTTGTTGATATGTTGTTATAGTTTCAAAATCTCCAACTTCTCCAATTTTGCAATGAATATATGATCTTACGTCTTCTGTCAATAAAACCCTTTTTGGTATGCTCGAAAAAGTGCCCATTGTATCTATTTGTGCTGCGACCTTGGGATGTGGCTTAAACTTAGGTTCGTCAAAATTTGCCCTAACAATTAGATTAACTTCCTCCTCAACACTTTGTGATTTACTTGCAGATGATGTAGATGCCATAAATCGATTCTAAGGTTTTAGCAAGCAGTAGGATAAAAAGTGTTTGATAGCAAATGAACTTACTCGGTATCATGAAGAGTGACATCGATTCGATCTGAAGTAGCCTTGAATCCTTCTAAAAAACTTTTAGCTCGAACTCTGCTCTTTGAATTCTCCGCTCTTTGAAATCGCATGTAAAAATGAGCTCTGTTCCCATGTATTTATAGACTTTTTGATATTCCCGCTCGAACTTTCCTGCAATAAATGCTTTATCTAACTTTTGGTACGAAACAACTGTCAGCTCAGTGACAACTAAAAATTTTCATCCGCTCGGTTAACATAGAATTTCTTTGTCGGTTGGTACATGTTCTCGGTTAACCTTAGATAGTGATAACCGACAGGTAACCAAATCTCGGTCTCTCTTTTACCGTCTATATAACATTGTTAGCTCATGACATCTAAACCATAGTGCATCTTTATCCATGTTGATTTGGTATAAGTACATCATGCATAAGGACCTGTATGTAAAATGTGATCATTTGAAATGTCAGTCCCATGCATACCTATTTCATCTTAAGTGGAGGTACCGATGTCACCAAATCCAGTGGATGAGGTTTCACCGACAACATTACTTGACTCAGCATTCTCATTAGATGCCTTCTTCCACATAGTGTTCCTTAACTTTGTGATATCTGCGATAGTATATCCACTTTCAAATATATGGTTTTCATCTGGTGCTCGGTCTCTACAATTCTTGCTTAAATGACCGACCTTATGACAGTGCATACAAGCCATTCCAGTGCTTGTCCAGCTTCTTGATTGTCTAATCCAACTCTTTCTGTAACAATTTACTGCAATGTGTCCATATCTACCATAAGCAGTGCAGTTAGCCCATGTATTATAATCCCAAATATAAGAGTTACCTTGTCTCTTTGGTTAATAGGGCTTTCATTGTTTTTGCTGCTTAGGAGTCCATACTTGCTTCATCTTAGCCTTACACTCTCATGCAGTGTGTCCATGTTTATTACAAGTATAGCATATTTTCTCCATAGTGGTATTATTAGCAAGATCATTTTCCTTAGCTCTACACTCATAAGCAGGATGTCCAAACTTACCACAGTAGTAACAATATCCATTAAACTTAGGAGTGACAGGAGGCTTACCTTGTGCTTTTCTTCTACACACATTAGATGTATGCCCCAGTTTGCCACAATGATAACATGTCAACACTTTAGGTTTTTGATTTTGAATGATGTTGACTTGTTCAAATTATTGTGATGATTCTCCTTTGCCAGTGTAGCCTATTCCAGCTCTACCCTTGAATCTTTTTTGATTAGACAAGAAATCATCAATCTTCTTGAAACTATCCTCAGCAGGTTTCTTCATTTCATTTTGTTGTTGTTGATTTTTCACTTCATTTCTTAACTTCTTATTCTCTTCTCTAAGTCTTGCAACATCTTCTAGTCTTCTTGACAATTCTCCATTCACTCGGTTTATCTCTTGATTTACAGTCATCATTTGATTAGTTACTTGGAAATGACAATCAATGAGTCTCTATATCTCACTTTCTTTAGCTTGAAGTTGTTCAGTCATCTGTCTTCGGTCATCAATAGCTAGATTCCTTTCTTGCTCAACTTGTTTTGATTCCTTTCTTGCTCGACTTGTTTTGCTTTGTTCATTGTTTATACCATTCTCACCATCTGAGATTCTTGACTGATTTGTAGTGCTTTCACTTGATCAGTTAAATGTTGGTTTTTTTTAGATAGATCAGTGATTATGCTTTCAGATTCATCAAAGATGCTTCCAGAGCTAGATCCAATATGCTCGAACATCTCATCAATAGGTTCTTCATGGTAACTGATCTCATTTTGTAGAATAAATAGGTTCTTCCTTTCAACCAGTAATTTCTTCAGTCCTTCCTTGGCTTTCTTATACTGTTCCAAAAACATTTGCATTTATATCTTCTGATTCTCAATAGTCTTGTCAAGCTTGTATCTCTCCATGACTTAGATCTTTACCCTTCAATGGTTAAACTATTCAATAAGAGAACTATGCTCTGATACCAATTGTTGGAATTAGGAGAGATAGGTACTGAGAGGGGAGGGGTGAATTAGTGCCTTCAAAAACTTTTACTTGTAAACCTTTCTGATATGTAACTGTAAATAGTAATAACCAACCAAAACAACTTGAATCTAACTACATGTATCAATCATTCATTTAACTTATGACATCAATATGAAAATCACATGACACAAGTATTTTGGTAATGCAAAAACCCTTGTTAGATGGTAAAAACTGCAGTGGGGATCACACCCACAAATTCTTCACTACTACAGATAGATAAGGTTTGCCTATTAGGGCTACAAGTTTTGATCACTTCTGGTGATCTCACCCTATTAGGAGTGACATGTTAGATCAGCTAGATCTACCTAGTTATAGGATTTTAACAACACTACTGAAGTATGCACTTGGTTAAGAGATTTACATAAGACTTAAGTCTACTCTATTAAGAGATTTTATCCAAAACTCTATTACAATTGTTAGAAAGCAATAGACAATTATCTGTTATTTGACAACTCAATTGTCTGATATAGATCTATAAGCTCTGATAAAATATCACCTTACTTGTGATGAATCTCTGCTCTAAACTTCTCGGTAGCCTTTGCTGATTCAACTCAATCTAAATTCTTTTGTACTCGGTTTTGCTCTGTTAACTGATAGACTTGAAGTTAGGCAATTGCTTCAAGTGCTCTATGATTCATATATCAGCTGACACCAAAAATGACACAAACACACAAATATATAGTGTTATATTTTGCCACTTTAACAAAATTAGGTTACACAACATAGTCATAACCCTAAGATCTATAGTGTACAATAATAACCTAGATCAACCGTTACAAAAGATATACATTGCATTTAATGAATATCATCACATTAAAAGTTCCTTGATCTTGGTAAAACATTTTATGAACCATTGTAACCATTTGCATAGAAGTATGTGCTATTTCATATTACTGTGCCATTTTTTGTGATCCTCGGTAAACACTGTGTAAACTGCTCGGTGTATACTACGATGCTCAGTGTTTACTGTCTGTTGGTGTCAGTGTCTACTGGTGCTCGGTAAACTATCTATTGCTCGGTATATATGCTTTACCGACTAGTTTGTTCTGCTTCATGTTACCGATTGGCTTAATGTAAGTGACCGACCAATATCTATACAAACCTTTGATACTAATGACAACCTTAAATGCTCAATAGAGATAACAATCTCCCCCTTTGGCATTAGTATCAAAACTTTGAATGTATATAGACAAAATTCAGGAGGATACACCTAGGATTAGATTCATTCACTTCTCAAATTTCCTTTCAATAATCCTTAACAAAGTAGATAAATGCCCTTAATATCTTCTCCTACTTATGAAATAAAGAGATATTGTGAGAGCTAATCACATTATCAATGTTGGAAAAATGGTCAGCACTCCCCTCGGGATTTGTGACATGGCTTAACCACCTCATGTGTCTTCTATAAGTCTAGTGGTTGTATCAGGGATTAACAGGTCGATATTTTGGTGCAATGACAACTACTACTTGTAACAAGTGGTATCAGAGCTTGGTCACAGGTTTGAATCCCCTCGGGTAATGTTGAGGGGGAGATTGTTGGAAAAATGGTCAGCGATCCCCTTAGGATCTGTGGCATGGCTTAACTACCTCCAGTGTCTTCTATAAGTCTAGTGGTTGTATTGGGCATTAACATGTTGATCTTTTGGTGCAACGACAACTACTAGTAACAACCAAATCACTCAAAAGCTAAGCAGGGGCTTTGCACTTTAGTTCTACAACTTAAATTTAAAAGTTTGATTTGATTTTGAAATTGAATTGAGATAAAAGAAAGAATATCTTCTTCACTAATTCTCTGTGATTAGTGCCTTATTCATTGGGCATATTCAAAACAACTCCACACTATTGTTGGTGATCCAATCATTTACCTTGCAAATGAAAATCAATTGATACTTAAAATCTCATTCTTATCACAACTCTCTGTAATACCCTATAACTCTCTCAAGTTATACTAAGCATTTACTTAACTCCTTGAATTAAAAGAAAAGTATATCAGGACATACAATTTACAACAAATTGCAGCTATGATCTTAAGCTCTTTGTTCACAAGACATAGGAAATAATAAACCACCACAAAAGGAGACAAGATTTAAAGTAATTTTCTACTAAATCTTTGTATTAACTTCCTTGAAACTAATTCATGTAGTATTGGACTAGACATAAAAACATCCCACAAATGAATTTAGAGCATTATATGCTTCATTAAAAATCCTTGCAAGCAAAACATTACAAACTCTCTTCACCGTTCTTGACTAACTACTGAGACTCTTTTCTCAGAAAATACAAACTAACTTCAACTTGAAATTCTTTTTGTGTAGCCATCCTATAGCAATCTGCTATATCCCTGACTGAAAACATATATAATTTTTCTATCTCAGTTTTCCAGCCTTTCTAAATGATCTTGGGAATCCTTTTATAGAACAAGGATTACAACAAGCTTCAGATCATTTAGGGAAAATTATTAGCAACCAACTTGCCATTTCATCAATTCAGAGTTATTACAGAAGTGACAGCAAGTAGCTCAAAAACATGATCCAATCTGATTTGTAATGTAGGTGAAACCCTAGCAGGCAAACCACAAAGATAAGATTTTCTTCATTAAATGATCTCTTGCCCTCAGCTTCACAATCAATAGTAAGATTGTCTCACCTACCTCCGTGTACTAGGGACTTGAATTTCTTTGATAATTTTTCCATACTATAACTCCTTTTAGTAGAGTGTCCCTTACAAAATCAGATTCAAATATGATTGACTGACATAGCCCTCATTCATTAATTCTCACCTGCAATTTTTTCCTTTCCATCTCTACAAAATCAGATCGGATTAGGTTAAAAAATCTAATCTACCTAGCTTGCCGACTCCATTTCCTTGTCATCAATTTACCCTGTTGAAAATAATTCATCAAAATTCAAAACTGCGACCTCAATAGGTAAAAACCAGAGCACTTTGCAACATGAAACACAATTTAAAATAGATTTGTCGATCCAAACCCTCATAGAAAATCGTATGGTCCACAAAAAATTAAAGGACTCACAACCTCCACATCACTCCACATGGAAAAAGATTGACCAATCAAAAAACTACAACACATCTCCACATGGCTCTCATGCCCCACCCTTTTTCTTCTTTATCAAACTAGACATGCGCCACTCAAGCGTGATGCCTCGATCAATATATTTCTTGCAAGTTTTGATTGCAGGAATACGCCTATCGTCCGATCAAAATTGATCTTTCCATTCTTTACTACCTTTCAGCTTGGAGATATGTGACATCATCTTGGACACACATCATCAAGGCACAATGCCTTGATCATTATTCAACGAGCAACTCTTCATCAAGGGAATATGCCTATTGTTGGATAAAAAATGATATGTTCATACTTTATCCTCTTTTCAAATCGATCTCACGATCTCAGGCCAAACACTTGTCAATCAGATGTGATCCCGCAAAGGTTAAAAAGGTATACAGCTTCGGTTAGCGGCATCATGCCCACCGTTGGATAAAAAAGATTTGATCAACATCTAACTTCTTCTTTAGCTTCGACCAAGGTCCCACCATCTGCTACATGTCACTCAGGTGTGATCCTGCGAAGGGTAAACTTCACACATCTTTTGATCATGGGATCGCACCCACTGTTAGATTAAAATAGATCTTCTTGCTTTTAAAACATGATGAGAAACATTAGATTTAGGAAAATTAAATCACGGGTCCCATTAGGCAACATAACTTAAAGGACTTGGCCTCATTCAATGATGACTTAAGACACATGCCTTAAAACAACTTAAGTGACTTTAAAAAGTAATGAAGAAATAGATTGCATGTAGGGTTTTGGACTTGTGAAAAATTATTTTGAAATCCTACCAAGATAATAAAACCCTATTTCCTCAACCTAAGGCAAGAAATGACAATTTTCTTCAAATTTTGCACTGTGATAGGAAAATTGACCAGCAGTGGCTCTGTCTGGGGATGTATGCCTTTTGCAGGCATAGCAAGATCTTAGAATTTTTGGGAGAGCATACCACAAACTTGACATCAGGATTGAAAAAAGTACCACAAAAAAAACCAAACCTAAAGACAAGACAAACAAGAAGGGAAACACAAAGACACACTAAATGAAATATATACAAACTTTACAAACCTAGCTAATGCTCATGGAAAAGAAAACTTACCTTCATAAGAAGTACCTTTTCAGAAATTATCCATGAACAGGAAATTCCTGAATGTTACCAAAAAGCTCTCTGATAAAATATGAATTTTCTCCCCACCTTTCATGAATTTTGTAGGGGCCTAACCAAATAGGATCAAATTTACCATGTTTTCCTTTATCCTCCAACACTAATACATTTGGGGTGAAATTGCGACAGTAATTTGTGACGGCAGGCAAATGTCATGCGGTTTTGGCTTTCTTTTTTTTTTTTTCAAATATAGCCCGACACCGTCGCAATTGCGATGACAATACATTTGTCAACGTCGCAATTGTGACGTTGTCGGGATATAAGCGCAAAATAAAAAAGGAACGTTGTCATTTTTGTTTTCAACAGCGCCGTAACCCTCCGCAAAATCACATTAGGATATGAGGCCAAAAAAAACAAGAACGTTGTCATTTGTGTTTTCAACAGCGCCGTAACCCTCCGCGAAATTACATCGGGATATAAGGGCAAAAAAAATAAGAACGTTGTCATTTGTGTTTTCAACAGCGCTGTAACCCTCCGCAAAATCACATCGGGATATAAGGGCAAAAAAAACAAGAACGTTGTCATTTGTGTTTTCAACAGTGCCGTAACCCTCCATGAAATCACAGCTACAATTTGTGAGTACGTTGGGTTTATTTTTGTTTTATCATTATTATGTAATCTGGTATTCAGCTGTTAGAGAGCTAAAATACCCAGAAATGAGGACATATCTGTGTTGAATTTATTGTTAGCGGCTTTGGTTATTTAGAAGTTTAATTTTATTTCTTCATCTTTCAAGCACAAACGTTTTGTGGACCATAACGTCTTCATTGTTTCGGGTATGCAGTGAAACAGCCCTAACTTGCAACGTTGTCATTTGTGTTTTCAACAGCGCCATAACCCTCTGCGAAATCACATCGGGATATAAGGGCAAAAAAAACAAGAACGTTGTCATTTGTGTTTTCAATAGCGCCGAGAGAGATTCCCTCCGTGAAATCACAGCTACAATTTCTGAGTACGTTGGGTTTATTTTTCTTTTGTCATTATTATGTAATCTGGTATTCAGTTGTTAAAGAGCTAAAATACGCAGAAATGAGGACATATCTGTGTTGAATTTATTGTTAGCAGCTTTGGTTATTTAGAAGTTTAATTTTATTTGTTCGTCTTTCAAGCACAAACATTTTGTGGACCATAACATCTTCATTGTTTTGGGTATGCAATGAAACAGCCCTAACTTGCGACTACCTTCACGGTACTTGTGTATAATATCATAATGGGACCTTTGACAACCGGCCCTCAAATCTATTTGTAGATTATCTTTGAATATAATCTTTCCTACCTCAGGTACGAGCAATCTTCTGGAGCAAGATAAACACCAACACCATATGTCAGACCACCATTCATTAATCTGTTATTGCTAAAACCATGTAGTATAATTGATGATATGCTTGTATCGGATGCTCCATGCCATGCATATTTAACATTTGCATTACCACGAGAATTTCTTGTTATCTCAACCTGTTTGTTGAAAACCTGCAGCCGAGCCTATCCCAACCTATCTGTATGTGAATTTTGATAAATACCAGTAACATTGGTTGCAAGTCCAATTTTATTTAGGCCAGTAAGGAAACAATTTTTCACAACTACATACTCTGTATTGCAATCCACTAATTTGATCAATTTGTCCCCCAGCTGTTCAAATTCATGAGCCACAAAACTAGAACATTGTTGGGATTCAGAAAGCAAATTGTGATTAATGACACCATCCCTAACCTCATCATGTAATATCTGACCATTCTCCAACTGAGTTGCATCTGTACCTGTTTGAACCTTAGTTGATGTTTTATGAAGCAACTGCTTTTCTTGGAAAGTCTTTATAGGTAACTCAGTTACAGGCTGTGGCTTTATATCCTTAAACAAGTTTGAATCTCTTAAATCTCTATACAATTCATTTGCACTAGTGGGGCCCTCGGTTGAATATTTCTTGATCAATTCATCTAATTTAGGAACATTCATGGATACCACATCAGCCACAGGCTTCAAATTACTAGGAATACAAACTTGCTCAGTTTTGGAAACCTCCATACTAGCAGCAACTCTATCACAATTCTCAGCATTTGAGGCCTCGGTTGGACTTATTCGAATTTCAATCTCGACCTCAACTTTAGAGGCAACTTCTTCATCGGCATTACCCTCAATGATAACTTTGGAGAAAAAGCATGAACCATTCTCATCAATCCAAGCAATGGACCTTTGACAGTCGGCCCTCAAATCTATTTGTAGCATTCGCAAAAAATCAACAAGATATGGAGAGCCATCTATTGCCAACTCTACAGTGGGCATGCCAGCCAAAAACTCATCTCTAAGTGAATCCAAAACTTGGACAGAAAAATCATTCCATGAGCCATTCCAAAAATACATCACCCTCGTGGGAACTGAACTCTTACGAAAATTCTCATAGTTATGCAATGCTGCCTTGCCCGAACAGCACTTATACAGACAACTACATTTCATGCTTCTATCTTTCTTGCCACGGTTAATCCTATTCTTCCGTACCCACTTAGATAATCTCCTTCCTGAGGATAGGAAACCATATTTATTTCCTTGTTTTCATTTCATTTGAGCTCTCTCCAAAAAATTTATGCCAAGCTGACACAAATGCTTCTCTTCACCCTTCATTGCAAACAAAACCAATTTACAGCCCAAACTGTTTCAACTAGGGTGTAATTATTTACAATGTCACTACAACACCATAATCTACAACCACCCCTAACAGGAGGCTACAATATACACCAAAATCCGATGCCACATTTTACATCGATACGAAGAGAAACAACATATAGAACAGAGAGTTGATCCTAGCATTCAGTCTCATTATTCAAACTCTGATCAAGCCATAAAACAATACTCAAATTGTCAAGAAGTTAAATTAGGCCAAGCAAACCCCAGTTCCACCATGAAACCTCCAAATCTCAGTTTCTGACTCCACTCCAACAGTCCACTTCCTTTGTTAGGTCCACAGGCCTAATGCATGCGGTTTAGGATTGGGTTTCCAAACAAAGTATGAGGAATGGGTACCTGGGATCAAACACTGAGTTTTAGGTTGTTCTCCTCACCCTAGGTGTATATGCCTATCAATAATGCAAATATAACAGATTGATTTAATTGGAACCAACTTGAATTAGAATGAATAGTCATTACATAGGAGACCCCTTAGTTATATAGCCAAGGTTAGTACAAAGGAGTGAATGAGACAATGACAATAGATAATCAATAGATAACTTATCACCCAACTAAGATGGAATCACATGTCCACCAAAGGTTAATGATCCTCCAATGTGTAATAAAGTATGTGCGACAAAGGTGGAGTCAAGACATAAAGTGGAATGTGATAACATGATAACACCACATAAAGTGAAAAATTTCAAACTACTCCTATGTGATCCCTAAGTAAGCTTGAGTGTAATTAGTACCCACGTGATAATTTACCAAGTTAAAATAAATTTTGGTGGTAGGATTTTTTATTAGTTTTCTTTCTATCTTTTTTTACTAAAAACAAACTTGAAATGTATTTTATCTTTGTTTATTAATATAAAATCATATATTACCAATGGAAAAAATCTTCTATATATTTTTTCACCATGTTCTATAGCCGAATTGAACTGTTTGATGTATAATTTATCTACCTAATCTTTTGTGCTTGCATGACAATTTTGAATTTTTCAATCACATAATTTTTAATTTATTTATAGTTGTTATGCCATTCTTGTAATTTGATGCCCCACCCATTCTTACATTTTTCATTACGCTTCATCTAGATTTTCTTCCTATGGTTTATAGAATACTTAAAAACCAAATTGAGCCAATGATTTTAATTAATGGTTTCAACCTTTTTTAATAGCTTACATTTGGGTTATCATTAATGTTTCTAAAGGAAAAGTGCCTACTGTAGCTAAAAGAATTTCATGAGAAACTATAAATTTGATTATAAGATTTCTTTTTACTATATTTTTTTTAATTCTTTCTAGTTATCTCCAATTGTTCAATTTCTCATATTTTTTCCCAACACTTGACAACCATAAAGGACAACCAACATGGGTAGTAGACCAATATGGTTTTTCTCATTTTTTAATCCCAAAGTTTGGCTCTCCTACACCCATTTTGAAGAAGGTGTGAGGTTGTTTAACCTTAATGCATTCCCTTTATTGTCTTTCTCTTCTAACTGAGCTTACAATGAAAATAATCCTAATACATTTGTATTCTTTCATTATTTCTAGCAAGCTACCTTAAAAAAGAATGGTAATATTTTTATCTTTTCTATTTAATAATACAACCATTATTTTAGTCTTGGTTATATGGACTTGCATTCTAACCTTCTGACAAAAAGTGTTCCAAGGCCTTCAAGTGCTCTCTCAATGCATGGTCTTTTAAAAAAAAAAAAAGATAAGATCAACAACATATAAAAGAACCTTCACCCCATAGTTTTCCAATTGAATAACTTCCCCATCTATCTTCATTAATCATGCCTCTAACTTATAAATGTATATGATATAGGGGGAATAACTATTTGAATCTAATGTCACCACCAAAATACTTAGACATATTCTTTCTTGTTATCATTTTAGCTCTAAACTTATCATAAAATACATGCACAACTTCTCTATATAAATCTTAGATGATTGATTATTTTATTCTATTCCATAGTTTATCTCTGGGTACCACGTTGAATGCTTTCTTTAAGTCCACAAAACAATAAGCATCTTATGCACCTTGACTGTCCAAGATTTTTTCAATCAAGTCCCTACAAAATAATGTGATGATCAATGGTAGAGTATCTAGGCCTAAAACCTAGTTGTTATTTTTCCCCCCTTTCCCTCATTTTCTACCCACACAAAAACCAAGTTTTAAGGTCCTTCACACACCGCAACCTTCTGATTTTTCACTATATATCATTTTCCTAGTAAAAAACATAGAAGCTTTTGACCTAGGGCTTGCTCCCAAATGGTGTAACCTCAACCTCCTGGTTCAAAGCTTTTGGAATATGAAAAAGGACCTCCCTAACTTGCATTGTACCAAGGAAGAAGAATTTCCAACGGTCAAAATTCAAGTTAGGGCCATTTGAATGGCTAAACCCTGAAAACAAGGGTTTCTTTAGACCAGCGGACAAGAAAATTGAATAACTCTAATATAAAATGACTCGAAGTTATCAAACCAATTCTAAAAGCATAAAATGGAGATGCTCCAACTTTCAGATAGGTTTTGATCACCACTTCACATCCGTACACCGTACTGTCACCGTGATTTGCACAGAAAATTGCTCTGAAACAGGTAGTTTTATTGATTTGAAAGCAATTTGAATAAAATGAGGATCTCTTCGATTTCCTCAGTCATTTGGAAGCCTAAATAGGCTCTCCCCACCATTGGCTTAACCATTTTTATGGTTGTAGCCATTTAACCAATTCAAACTCAAAATTGCTTAGCAACTTTAAAAGTTGCATTACAACTTTAAAACAACTTTTGCCGGGTAAGACAAAAAGTCTGTTTTGGAAGACTAAAAGACCTTATTTCATGTTTTAGACTTTCAAACACTCTTAAAACACCTAAAGACACCTAGATAACAAAATTTCATCCAAGGGACCAATCGATACCCAAGGTTTATTAGAGTGACTGTCCTCATTTGTTGAAGGAAAAAAGCATTAATGTGGTTCAATAGCAATGCATTCAAGTGGCAATTACACAAGGGACAGTCACTGTGAGATGTCCTCATTTGTGACAAGGACAGTCACACATGACGACATCTCATAGTGATTCTCCCTTGTGTAATTGCCACTTGATCACTCTAAAGACAACATGATAATGTACACTCACTGTAAGGACAGTCACAAATGAGGACATCTCACAGTGACTGTCCCTTGTGTAATTGCCGCTTGAGTTACACAAGGGACAGTCATTGTGAGATGTCCTCATTTGTGACAAGGATAGTCACACATGAGGACATCTCACAGTGATTGTCCCTTGTGTAATTGCCACTTGAATGTATTGCTATTGAACCACATTAATGCTTTTCTTCCTCAACAAATGAGGACAGTCACTCTGAAGACAACATGATAATGTACACTCACTGTAAGGACAGTCACAAATGAGGACATCTCACAGTGACTGTCCCTTGTGTAATTGCCGCTTGAATTACACAAGGGACAGTCATTGTGAGATGTCCTCATTTGTGACAAGGACAGTCACACATGAGGACATCTCACAGTGATTGTCCCTTGTGTAATTGCCACTTGAATGTATTGCTATTGAACCACATTAATGCTTTTCTTCTTCAACAAATGAGGACATTCACTCTAAAGACAACATGATAATGTACACTCACTGTAAGGACAGTCACAAATGAGGACATCTCACAGTGATTGTCCCTTGTGTAATTGCCGCTTGAATTACACAAGGGACAGTCATTGTGAGATGTCCTCATTTGTGACAAGGACAGTCACACATGAGGACATCTCACAGTGATTGTCCCTTGTGTAATTGCCACTTGAATGTATTGCTATTGAACCACATTAATGCTTTTCTTCTTCAACAAATGAGGACAGTCACTCTGAAGACAACATGATAATGTACACTCACTGTAAGGACAGTCACAAATGAGGACATCTCACAGTGACTGTCCCTTGTGTAATTGCCGCTTGAATTACACAAGGGATAGTCATTGTGAGATGTCCTCATTTGTGACAAGGACAGTCACACATGAGGACATCTCACAGTGATTGTCCCTTGTGTAATTGCCACTTGAATGTATTGCTATTGAACCACATTAATGCTTTTCTTCTTCAACAAATGAGGACAGTCACTCTGAAGACAACATGATAATGTACACTCACTGTAAGGACAGTCACAAATGAGGACATCTCACAGTGACTGTCCCTTGTGTAATTGCCGCTTGAATTACACAAGGGACAGTCATTGTGAGATGTCCTCATTTGTGACAAGGACAGTCACACATGAGGACATCTCACAGTGATTGTCTATAATGTCCCCTTTTTGGCTAACTTGGAAAACAGGAACAATTACTCCACTTCTCAGACTTACTCTATCAGATACTTACAATTAAACTAAGTAATGGAGGTTACTTAAGATATCAACTGCTATTTCAGATTCAATCACAATATGTGTGCAAGATGATATTGATACCAATATGTTTAATAGCACTATCGGATATATTGATATGAAATATGCTATGAATATGATGTTTCCTATCACTTATAGTGATAGTATAATAATGCTATGTCTGATATAAACAATATCGATATACAATCAATAAGTATTGCTTGCAGCAATGTATTTGTTGTGTCTAATATGATGATGTAATTATGCAAATGTGTAATATCGCTATGAGTGATATGTTGCTATTTTAGATTCTGAATTATATGCTTGCAACTTCAAATATTGATGTTGTTTCTGACTATCCTTTCTATCTGTGCAATCATGGTGCTGTCTCTGATCTGCAATGATAAACTTGAAACCAAAACTGCCAAAGGCAGATGCTCTATTGAGTATATCCAAATATGGATAAGTAAATAAAGTTCCAATGATGCCTTGAGTGACTGACGAGAATGCATTCTTATATTGTCTTTAACAAATGAAGAGTTGCTATGAATGAGACGTGTCTTATTTCTTCCTCCATATCCCTTTGTTAATCACACCTTTCCATAATCCGACAGTTCGCATAATATTATTTCATTATTTTCTGATCATAGATAACTCCCAGATTGACTCAATATCAAATCTTTTTATGAAGGTAATCTTCCCTAATTGGTAGTGCAACCAGTAGTTAACATCCACTGTGTTTGTATTAGTTTGGTCTAACTATCATTAGTATTTAGTCAATCAATATTAACTCTTGCCTTATCCCATATTGTTATGATTATATCCAATCTTTCTACTTTGATATAAGTCGATATCATTTTCTGATAATTGTCCATTTATTGGTTGATTGCTGGTAATGGAGTTTGATCTTCAAATTGACTTCCATTCCTGTTAATACTTAAGGATACATTGTACTTATTATCCGCGACTGATGCCTCATTCATCGATAGCTTGTGATATAATCACTGATGCTTTTGTGTTTCTACAAGATGTGGTTTATCTCAGACAATCGATAATCTTTCAATCCTTTAGTCGATATCCTCCTATGTGGTGTCTATTGATATAGATAGTAGAATTCAATCTAGTTTCTATTATTGTCATGATAACATGGGAAGTGATAGTGCATATTTGCTAGCGGGTCTTCATGTTTGATATTGCTTTATCAGATATGTCATTGTCTAAACTTGTGCAATTAATGATTATTTATAATATATGAATGGTTATCCTTCTTGCTTATCAATACATCTTCTGAAAACACATAGCGACCTATCCCTTATTCATATCATGTTGATCTTGACTTCATAGTATTCGGTTCATTAATCATCCTCTCATGGTATCGATGTGTAATGACTAGTGATTGTTGTATCACTTCTTCATTCCTCATTGTGATAGATAATGCAGAGTTTAACGTAGATGTATATCGATTACAGATATTCGATATTGCTTTAAAACATTATTATTATTATTATTATTATTATTAATGTTATTGTTATTATTAAATATTATAATTAATGATGTTAGTAATATTAATAATATTATTTCATTTGGTAAGACTTCATTGTCAGCTCGATGGTATCTTTGTTTCAAACCTTAGGTCTCTGATGATTCACCAGGCACCGAATGGCAAATGTACTTTTCCCCGGTATCCCTCTTGACCTTGGCTGGAGTCCATTAAGATATATTTACCTGATGAACGGTATCAGATGGTTTATCCTTAGATATTAGGAGTACTCACATATGCTGACGCTGACGCCTATTTATATATACAATAACATATATACATATCTACATATATATATATATTACTGTATGTTTACATAGGTATTTGCAGCAGTATATTGGAATACTCTCAATATATTCTATATATAAAGATATATATATATATATATATATATATATATATATATATATATATATATATATATATATATATATATATATATATATATTA
>BSBK01007415.1:327500-474556 GCA_027943335.1 Chamaecyparis obtusa | reverse complement strand
GACCCCATGAGAGGTATTGGTGATCTATGAGATGCTACAAGACCACATTTATGAGGCCTAAAATAACCTCTCTCTATTCTGGGAGATTCAAATTTTTTTGTATTTGGCACACTCCCAATCTCGTTTGATGCCAAAACTTGTAGTGAGGGTCAGTTGAAAGTTGCACCACTGGATTTCTTCCAAACCGTTCACCCTGACACCAAATGGACTGCATCATTAGCTCTGCTTGGGTGGATAAATGCTAGGGACAACCTTGTTTTTGACCACTGAGTCACTAGAACATTTTGGACCATGCTGGACCAAAGTGTCCCTAAGGTACACTGAGCACAATTGGGCAAAAAACTTTTGAGGCTCATATCTCAGACCTCGTGAGAGGTATCAGCGATCTGTGAGATGCTATAGGACCATGTTTTTGAGGCCTATAAATAAACTCTCTCCATTCTGGGAGATTCAAATTTGTTTGAATTTGGAACTTCAATTTTGTTTGATGCCAAAACTTGTAGTGAGGGTTAGTTGAAAGTTGCACCAATGGGTTTCTTCCAAACCATTCATTCCAGCACTGAATGGACTGCACCATTAGCCCTGATTGGGCAGGTAAAATGCTAGGGACAACCCCATTTTGACCACTGAGTCACTAGAACATTTTGGACCACACCGGACCAAAGTGTCCCCAAGGTGCACTAAGCATGATTAGGCAATGAAATTTTGAGGCTTGTATCTCGGACCCTATGAGAGGTATTGAAAATTTGTGAGATTTTATAGGACCACACATTTTTGAGGCCTACAATAACATCTCTCCATTCTGGGAGATTCAAATTTGTTTGAATTTGGCACTCCAGTCTCGCTTTATGTCAAAAACTTGCAGTGAGGGTCAGTTGAAAGTTGCACCAATGGGGTTTCTTCCAAACCGTTCATTCTGGCACCAAATGCACTACACCATTAGCTTCGATTGGGCAGATAAATGCTAGTGACAATCCCGTTTTGACCACTGAGTCACTAGAACGTTTTGGACCACACTGAACCAAAGTGTCCCCAAGGTGCACTAAGCATGATTGGGCAGCAAAATTTCAAGGCTCGTATCTCAGACCCCATGAGAGGTATCAGCGATTAGTGAGATGCTACATGACCATGATTTTGAGGCCTACAATAACCTCTCTCCATTCTGGGAGATTCAAATTTTTTTGAATTTGACAAGCCAGTCTCGCTTGATGCCAAAACTTGCAGTGAGAGTCAGTTGAAAGTTGCACCAATGGGTTTCTTCCAAACCATTCCTCCCAGCACCGAATGGACTGCATCATAGCTCTAGTTACATGGGTAAACACTAGGGACAACCCCATTTCAACCATTGAGTCACTAGAACATTCCGGACCACGCCGGACCAAAGTGTCCCCAAGGTGCACTAAGCACGATTGGGCAACGAGCTTTCACGGATTGTATCTTGGACCCCATGAGAGGTATCAGTGATCTATGAGATGCTACAAGACCAAATTTTTGAGACCAACAATAACCTCTCTCCATTCTGGGAGATTCAAATTTGTTTGAATTTGGCACTCCAGTCTCACTTGATGCCAAAACTTGCAGTGAGGGTCAGTTGAAAGGTGCACCAATGGGTTTCTTCACCAATCAAATGATGAAGGACTGAGATTGAGATGAATTTAGTAACTCTGAAAAGGGTATTAGAAAATGTAAATACCTTGTCAGGTTGTTTGGAGAGTTCGAGACTAATTTTTTGATTTCAGTGTTTGTAGGGCTACTAGATAGGCCTAGAAAGGCTATATAAGAGAAATGGTTGAAGTTGAGGTGATTAGAATGAATGGGAAGTTGGAACATGGTAAATAGACCATGATAAGATGATCTATGGTATTGGGGTCAAGGTGAGAGGTCTCGTTGGAGTTTTTTTATGGTGGAGGCACTAGGTGCGCTAGGTAGCCTAGGATGGTGTTGGTACTTGGAGAGATTGGTGTAAGGAAATGAGATAGTGAACTCATGAGCATGGTTGTGGGATTGATCAATAAGTCAGAGAACTCTATTAGATCCTTGAGTGAGGTTAACTCCTTGAGTGGATTCCAAGTTGTTTGTAGAATCCTCGAGTTGAGTTAGACATTGAAGTCACTTAATGCAAATCAGAGGTTCAAGAAGGTCAAAGGCATCATCAATGGTGGAAATCACATAAATTATGATTTTTATTAGTTTTCTTTTGTTTTGGAAGTGTAACTTGTAACCTTGATCCTTTCCATGGACTCAAAGGCCTAGATTCCATAAAAGAATGATACTAACAATGTATCATCCTTATATACCTCAAATGATGAATTACATGTGTGAACACACATAGCACATAAAGCATACACATAAATTTTCTTAAGTCATGAAGCATACATGTAGCACATAGATTATAAAGCATACCACATGAATTCACTTAAGTCATGCACGTAGCCCATACACATGAGTTTAGGTTATGAAGAATGTACTTGAATATACATGAATATACTTAAGGCATAAATCGTACACATGAGTACATACACACAAGCATATTTACATACTAACAATGAATAAATGAACACATGTAAATGAACAATAATTCTGTAGATATTTACATGTCAACATATCTAGATACAATGTGGCATACGCCATCTCAAAATGTGTCATATGACATCTAAAAATAAGAAGTTCAACTACAATTGTTTCTAGGACATCCTATTCTACTGGTGGATCATCAAAATGCAGCCTCTTTGAAGTACTCTTTAGCTCTGATGGATCCTACATTTAAACACAAAAGTGAAACCCTAAGTTAGATTAAAATTCATAATCATAGTCAACAATAGTAATTAAAATTTAAACTAAAATTGAACTCTCATATACCTTGCCTCTCTATCTCCTCCCACGGACAGGAGACCTAATATATTTCCTTGGTAGCATAGGAACAATGCCTTTAATGTCGACTCCCACCTGTATATGTTTGCGAACATGAGATTGATCTACGAGTTATAATATTTAATGTTAAATACTTGGTAGCAAATATATGTTTACAAAATAACTGAATTAACATTAAAACCTATCTGTGTTGAACTTTCTTTAGGGATTGTTGGCTGAGTCATCATCGATACAAACCCTTGGTGTTCTGCCTCCCTCAAACTAGGAATGACCTACAAAAGTCAAACAGATACTTCATACTATCATAACTTGACCATATTATATATACTTGATAGTAAAATACACACAAATAACTTTAGAAATGTACGTACCGTGGGGCTATCACTACGAATGGATATTCTTGTGACTCTATCATGATGATAGGGTCTCATGGCATCATCATATGCCACTCTCTGTCAAATAAACCGTGTAAATTAAAAATGAGTATGCACAACTGACAAGTATACATGTATGCATAAACAAACTAAATTACTTAATTACCTTTCCCTTGTCAACGGATGACACCTGCACCCCTTCACATTGCCCCCTAGTGGCAACTGGTGACACCTACATCAGTATGTAAAAGATGATCATAAAAATTAGAAAACAATGTACATATACTATTAACATAATTTAAAAGGAAACCAATGAGTACATTAAAACAAATGTAACATGGAAGTGTCAAGACTAAATGATATGGATGAAAGTGTAGACCCCTCCACCTATGCCATCTCCTCCTTTGTCATCAACTGAACATAAATGTAACACATAAAAAGACATAAGTGAGAAATTATTATAAGGAAATTCTACTAAACATACAAACAATAAAATTTAAATACAATGTAAAAAGTGAACTATCTACCCTTACCATAATAGTGGGAGTCCATGACTCTGTAAGCTCCTGATGCACATCTCCATGAGCTGCTTTAGTGCTTGTAGTGTGTTGTGTAGAATCATCCACGTCAAAGGAAAAATTATATGCATCACTATCAGTCAGGGGACCTAAGCACATATTCTTGCATATAATGCAAGTGTGGGGCACACAAACATGTGAGCTCATGGAGGATGTGGAAGTGCCAGAAGCATCAGGATGAGGAGGCAACAATGTCATGCTCCGAGCGTAACCAGAAAATCACTCAAGGTGTGAATGGCTCGAATAGTCTATGAGCCGACCTCAACAATAATGTTAGGATCTTGCACTGTGTGGAGGTGGTAAAATCTCGAGAGGGGGGACATATGTGCAGGATTTCACCCATTGTGCCCATGGTCTATCTTGAGGAGCCCCTAAACCTACACCCTAGTTCGGTCTCATACTCCAATAATTCACCTTGTGACCGAGCAAAAATTCAGCATACAATTTTTAAATAAAATAAAATGGGACATCCAAATTGTTGTGAGGTGATCTATCAAAAACCATCCACCAACGGTCCCAAAAGTTGTCACGTATTGCACTATTTGTGCACCATTTAATTGACAACTTGGTTTTTTTAGGGTCTACTTTTAGACCGGTTTTAGGATCCACAAAAAGATTAGCTATGTCATGTTTTGTTATATTTAGGTTCATGACTTGATCATAATCAAGCCCATTGTCAAACTGGGCGTGCATGGAATCATGCCAAAGAAGTGTAGCACTATGTTGTTGTGTAAGTTTCTCCATGTTTTCAATAATTGAGTTCAATATCATAAACATGGGGCACAATGTGGGGATATTGGCATAGGTGGTTTGAAATCCTCTAAGTTCATTTAGATTATCTCTTATTAGATCCTCTAAATGGTGAGAGTTTGTGACAGGTACATCTTTTGGAGGTGGGGGATTGCTGGGAGGAGGTTTTGGATTGTTTACAGGATCATTAGGAGGGTTTTCTAATTCCATGTCTGATTACAATGAAAAAACAAATAGATAATTACAATGAATTTTAAAAAACAATACAAAAACTCATTTAAACGGCTAATTTTTATATAAAAACTATAAATTTCTATTAAAAAACAATAAACATAATTAAAATTTGAAGATTGGGCTTACCTTAGATTTTAGTAGAATCGGATAGGTGATTGCAAAGCGGATATCCGAAACCCTCAGTTGTGTTCACATTTTCAACGTGAAAATGTTGAACGCGGTTGGGGTACAGAGTTATATTTACTGGAAAATATCGGATATCCGATTAAGCCTTTTGCTTTGGCTTTTGGCTTGGCCAGGTGTACTGACACCCAGGCCTACTAAAAAGTCAACATATGCATTTGTGCACTTTTGGACGAGTGAAAATAAGTTTTTTTCACATCGCCACTTTTTGGCATACCATGATCCTGCACATACCCTGTAACATGTAATGTCTAAAATAACATGTAATGTATAAAATATGAAATAACACACAACCATATAACACATGTACATATATGAAATGACTAAAATATCTACATGTATATATGAAATGTCTAAAATATGAAATAACACATGAACATATATGTCTGAAATAACATGTATATATGAAATGTAACATAAAATATCTAAAATAACATGGTCACTCAACTAGGGCCATGTCCTGATCCGTGACCTGATGGCGGTGCACCTCCTCTTGATGTCTGTGTACAATAAAAGAAATATGTCACACATGTACATACACATGTATAATAAATTTTAAATACTTATGATCATAGAAAAATTATTTTTGAACAAACATCTCAATGTACCTGTGTGTCATGATGTACAGGATCACATCGACTCCATAAATCTCCATATGGTGTAGCATCATCGTCGACCACCTCCTGGAGTACACATATATAATATATATTAATCAAAATTCAAATATATGTGTAAGTTTTTAAAATAAAATAAAAATTTAAATTTAAATATATATACCATAGCAGCCTCTAATGCTCTCCTGAAATTACTCAAATATGAGTCATTTAAATAAATTTTTGTAGGATCAATCTAGTCATCTTTAAGAAATGTGGTAAAAATTTGACGAGCTGCACATGATAAAGTGGCATGAGTAACTTGGGGAGGTGCATCCTTGTCAACTGTGTTCTGTTGAGGAGCTGTAGGTGGTGCAGTTTGCTGAGGAGATGTAGGTGGTGGTGCAGTCTGCTGAGGAGCTGTAGGTGGTGCAGTCTACTGAGGAGTTGTACGTGGTGGTGCAATCTACTGAGGAGCTGTAGGTGCACCCTGAGAACCTGATCTAGTAGATCTAGTAAGAATGGAAGTGACAAATGATGGAATATCCCTGAGTGAAACCCCACCAAGTATTTGTAAGGCCTGATATGTACATAGTAGATCACTAGATAATAATGCGCTCATACGATGCAAATGGTCCACATCTAATAAATTTGTAACCTCTAGGGGAGATGGTATGTCTACTATATCATATGGATCACCATTGGAGGATGCATCATGTGCAGGTGGAGGAATGCTAGAATGAGAACGCAACATGTATCTCCCCAAATGATTAGACAACATCTCATGAACCTATGTGGTGATACTCACAATACCAGAATATACCTCCCTCCTCATTGTGTCATCCGGCACAGGGGCATCAAGCGCTATGAATCTATTAGATAATCTTCCCCTCCCCTGCCCAACATGATCAAGGTAATCTATATAGTCAACATCATACTGTAAATGAAATTCTACAAACAATTTTTTGCAAAAATATAGTGGAAGCTCATCCTTTTGGGGCCACCTATGATGAGAAGCCAACCATTGAGGATATATAAATGGTGCAACTAGATCATCCTCACATCTAGTAGGCATATATCCTCTCACCTTAGCCATGTATCGATAATGAGGAAACATGGTCTTCACCATAGTGGTAGATCAATTTGCATATACTTCACAGTGCTAGTAACACTGTGAGACAAAGAAATATAGAATGTATCAATGTTGATACTATCATATGGGTTTTATGATTGAACTGTGCCAATCATACGCAACAAATCATCTCTAATAATGTTCACCCTATCCCTATTGGGAAGGGTGGTGGATGAAGCAATGGTATGATCCAGAACCCCTATGGCTCGTGTCAATCTGTCAATAGTAGAAGAAAATAGCTTCTCTCCAGCCTCTCTAGAATCGGTTGATCTATGTGAGGAGCGGTGACTAGGTACAACCCCCTTGTACACTAGGCTCTCCTGAATTTGTTGACCCTCTACCTGATGCCAAGTAATAGATAAAATGGATATATGCACAAAAGTATAAACAAGAATATATCTAGATCTCTGCACATGTACATTATAATCATCTAGTTTAAATGAAATATATATATATGTAAATACAAATTTAAGAAACATACATGTGTTACAAATTTAATCATCTAGTTTAAAAATGAAATATATATACATGTACATACAAATTTAAGAAACATACATGTTACAAATTTAATTGAATCTAGTTTAAAAATGAAATATATATACATGTACATACAAATTTAAGAAACATACATGTTACAAATTTAATTGAATCTAGTTTAAAAATTAAATATATATACATGCACATACAAATTTAAGAAACATACATGAACTAAAAATTTAAGAAACATACATGAACTACAAATTTAAGAAACATACATGTTACAAATTTAAGAAACATACATGTTACACACTCATGTTAGGTCTTAAGGGGTCAGGTATTATGTCTTATTAATCATGTTAGGTCTTAATTGACCTTATATAATTAGTAGGTATTAGGTCTTATTAGGTCATAAATTAATCAATTTAGGTGCACTAATTGGTCATATTAGTCACATGTTTGAAAGTCTTAATTAGTCTTAATTAGTCAATTAATAGGTGAAAGTATTAGTCACATGTTAGGTCTTAATTGGTCCTATTAGGTCTTAATAGATCATATTAATCAATTTAGGTGCTAATATGCCCTATTAGACCTCTTATTAATTTTCTTAAGGGTCCTATTAGGTTTAGGGATATTTTTTAAAAATAGGTTTATGGTTAAGATTTGAATGTTTATTTAGTGTTAAGGTTTATGTTTATTCATGTCAGATCTTAATTGGTAAAAAGGAGAGAGTTCATGTTGGTTTCTAGTAAATTTTGGTTTATGTTAGTTTCTAGTGTTACCTGATTTATGTTGGTTCATGTTCTAGTTTCATGTTGGTTTAATGTTTTAAGGTTTATTTCTCAATTAGGTTTAGGGATCCTTTTTTAAAATAGGTTTATGGTTAAGGGTTGAATGTTTATTTAGTGTTAAGGTTTATGTTTGTTCATGTCAGGTCTTAATTGGTTAGAGAGAGAGAGAGTTCATGTTGGTTTCTAGTATTTTGGTTTATGTTAGTTTCTAATGTTACCTAGTTTATGTTGGTTCATGTTGGTTTAATGTTAAGGTTTATCTCTCAATTAGGTTTAGGGATCCTTTTTTAAAATAGGTTTATGGTTAAGGTTTGAATGTTTATTTAGTGTTAAGTTTTATGTTAGTTCATGTCAGATCTTAATTGGTTAGAGAGAGAGAGATTTCATGTTGGTTTTTAGTATTTTAGTTTATGTTGGTTTCTAGTGTTAGGATTTATGTTGGTTCTTGTTCTCTAATTTCATGTTGGTTTAATGTTAAGGTTTATTTCTCAATTAGGTTTAGGGATTTTTAAAAAAATATGTTTATGGTTAAGGTTTGAATTTTTATTTAGTGTTAAGGTTCATGTTAGTTCATGTTCTAGTTTCATGTTTCTAATAATTTGTAACATTTTCCTAATGTTTTAAAACATATCTAATAAAACTAAATTAATTAACTAACTAACAAACATATTTTTTAACTGAAATTTTTTTTATATTAATTAAATAACTAAATCTACATTAAGTCATATTATTTAATTTCTACAATTAAAAATAATAAAATTATGTAAACAAAAATAACTAATAAATTAACTTATTATTAAAATAATTATTTCTACAACTAATAAATTAACATTTTTATTCAAATTATACTAATTTAATAATAAATTGACAAACATAACTAATAAACATTAAAAAACATTAAAAACGTAAAAATAAAAAAAATAAAAAAAAGGGCCTACCTGTTTCGGTCGAAAACCCCTAAGGCTCTCCTAGAAATTTGCAAGCCACTCCATTCAAATGAGCCCTCCCAACCCTTTTTTGGGGTTTATATAGTTTTTCAGTGTTCTAGTCAGAACCGTTTCGGCTGGAAGGGTTTCGGCCAAAACCCTTTAAAATGTCCTCTAGTGTGACAAAGGTTTGTACTTTTACCCATATAACAGACGTGGAAGTGTCCCTAGACTCCGATGTTATTTGGGATAGTGAGCTCATGTATCTTATGATTTGATCATTGCAATTGGCACTTTTATTTCCCATAGTTAGAATATCTTATTCAATTTGTTTGTTTAAGTTATTTAAATCTGACCACTTTGGTTTGATTTTGATATCTACTTATAAGCATTCAATTGGTACTTAATTAATCGAATTCACACCTAAGCATTTATAGAATCATATTATATCATATTTGAGACTTATGATACCAAGAAGCCTCCTACATCTAGTGTCTAATCTCCCTAGCACTGATATTCCTAAGAAATTATTTTAATTGATTTTATTCATTTATTAAATTTTTTAATATAATAATATAAATATATAATTAAATATATTTTAAAAACTAATTATAAAATTTATTTTAAAAATTTTATTTGAAAAATGAGGTTTGAATTAAGAGAAGGGAATATGTATAAGGGAAAGAAAATTTAGTGCATGTTTGTTTGTTGGAACTCGAATTGGGATTGTCAAATCCTAGAATTGACATTTTTGATGTTTTTGTTCAAGGAGAAAGGACTAATTCATAAATGTGATTATGAGAATCCAAACCATTTCACACAAATGGGTATTGTTGAGGTAACCACCTTGAAAAATTTCATGGAAACCCTAGGAAATGAGAGAAAATGAAATGTGAAGCTTAATAAAGAACAAGAGTGGGGAAATTAGGGAATTAATTTTGGATCTTTCTTTTTAAGAAAGGAAGAAGAAAGAAGAGACAACTATAGGAGCCTTGTTTTCTAGTGATAGAATAGTATTTGTCATCTACACAAATGCATTTAGCATTTGTTTAAGAAACATTCATTGCTTCTTATGTTATTTAACTTGTTCATCTCATATCACAAAATTTGTAAGAGCAATGGCTTTGACTTTAAGGTTTAGGGAAGAGAAAGGTATGCAAGTTCATAGTGCTAGCATAGAGTTTTTTTGTAGCTTATCTTCAGTCATATATGTATGGCATTACCTTTTATTTTACAATCTTTGGAAATCTATTGAATTCCTTGTAATCCCTGCATTTTAGCAAAGACAGATTCTAGCATTGACAAGGAGAAAAACTCCTTTGGAGCTCTACTCTCTTCATTGTCCTCATGATCTTCATCAATCAATCTAGCAGTCTAGAATTGTATACACTCTCTTAATGAAGCCTATATGCACAAGAAATGTTTAGACATCAAACTAGAAAGCATCTAGTTTAGGAAGAGGAAACTTGGTTGGTTGGATAGCCTTAGGTGTACACATGTTTGTAACACGCGGAAGTACATTTTGGACACATGAAGTGTCTAAAAAATGCCACATAAGTTATGAATCAATGGATATAGTTTAGAATGTTTTTTGTACAGTTCCATTACTTAATTTTGGAGCAGAACTTTAATATTGTTCTTTGGTTTTTTGGATCCTAGGAGAACTATTTTACGAATGTGAGTGTCTTATATTGAGATCATGAAAAACTTCCATCTAACTTATGAATGAAGAACTTGTCATTTTTTATAAACAAGAAATGTAGAAAAATATTTTTAACTTCAATACTTTTGAATGTGTTTACATTCCTAACAAGTCATTTTTTAAATTGACAATAAAAGTTCCATTTAGATTTTGTAATGAATATTGTATCTTTTTAATGCTAAAATAGGAAACAACCCTGCCAACATTTTGACAGGAACTTCCCTGCTCTGCAGCCTTGTTGATATAGTTTGTACGTCTTTTTCAATAGAAAAAGATATAGAGGGTGCACACCAAATTTTATGTTAGATTTTAGTGATAATTTAATAGGAACACTTTTTTGTTTGTTAAATATTTTGCTCTCTTAACCTTAAATTTTTTATAAAAATCTTATTTTTAAAAAAATCTATATCTAGAGAATTACAATTATTGCACTTGTAATAACTTTTATTTTTTAAGTGTACACATCTTGAATTGCTTATCTATGTTTGGGTTTAGTTTATTGCATGAAAAATATTGTCACTTATCACCTCTTTATTATCCCTTCTTTCCATGCACTTGGTAGTAACACTGTAGATATAGAACACATAGTAGAATGAAAACATTACATATGAGATAGATAACATAGGATCTTGTGTATTCTTATATATATCTTCGAATTAAGTATTACTTCAATATACATACTATATTTAGTTTAGCAAGTTTTCTAGTCTATTTTTCTAATCCCACAAAATCAAAGATAAAATGTAGAATAAAAAAGCATTAAATGCTTTTAATGAAAGTGGTGAGAGGGTCGTTTGCATTTTTAATAAATTGGAAAACTCTTCTAAAATAGAAAATGATGTTATCATGATAAATGATGATGAATGTTAATTATATGGTAATGGTAGAAAATGATAGTCAGAAATAGTAGTAGAAGGATCAAAATTAAGGCGGTAGTGAGACAATCTTAGTTTGTTTTTCTCTGCTTCCTCTGTTTTTATTTGTAATCTTTTTGGTACTTGTTTCAGTTAAAAAAAGAGAGAATAGAGCAATAATAATAAATAGTCAACGTTATAAAAATAAATGAAACAAATGCAATAGAGATATTAATAATCAGACATTATTATGAACCAGGGTTGTGCCACGTAGCTAGAAGTAAGAGGGAGACAGTTACCAAACGATCAGAGAGAAAAAATATCAATAATTTGCTTAAAGACAAAAACAATTTTTTCTAAAGTTTGAGATATTTTAAATAACTGAGCTCAATTCATCTATGCTTGCCAGTTGCCAGCGTGAAGGAAAACATTTTTTTAAAGTTGGATAGGCGGCTACCAGAGTGTCAAAAATAAGAAAGTTGAGTAGCGGGTCGATAGCCTAACGTGGCATTGACACTCTTTGTAGTTGAGTTCAAATTTGCTTCCCTTATATACACACTCTTCAAAGCCATTCGATCTCAGAATTACATTTTCTATACAATGGAGGATGGGGGATATCAGAATAGTGGCAGCGAGCCGCTGCATGTGCTAATGTTCCCCTGGTTAGCCCACGGTCACATCTCTGCTTACGCAGAGCTCTCCATCAGGCTAGCACAGCAAGGCATTCAAGTTTCATTCTTTTCAACTCCGCTAAATATAGCAAAGATCAAGCCCTTGTTTGCAAGCCGCCAGATCCAAAGCATTCAGCTGCTGCAGCTACCTCTGCCAAAAGTAGCGGGGCTTCCGCCAGAGATAGAGAGCACCTCAGATCTCCCTATGCATTTGACCCCTCTGTTTAACAAAGCAGTGGATGAATTGGAAGCCCCTTTCGAAAAGCTTTTGGCGGAGATTCGACCGGACTGCGTCATCTTTGATTTTGTTCAGTGGTGGGCGGGGAGAGCCGCCGCCAAATTTGGCGCAGCTTCTATCACTTTCTCTACATTGGGTGCCGCTTTTATCCACTTGGCCCTCTCTTGCCACCGCACGTGTCCGAACGGAAAGCTGACTCGGATGTCATGACGTGGCTGGACAAGCAGTCGCCAAGGTCCGTAGTCTATGTGTCGTTTGGGAGCCAATGCTTTTTAAGCGAGGAAGAGATTGCTGAGGTGGCGTTGGGATTAGAAGCCAGCTGTCAGCCCTTCTTGTGGGCGCTACATAGCTTTCCATCTTCACTCCCGAAGGGATTTTTACAGAGGGTTGGGAAGAGGGGTATCATGGCGAGAGGATGGGTCCCACAAAGGGAGGTATTGGCCCATTTCAGTGTTGGGAGCTTTTTGACACATTGCGGACGGAACTCTATAATGGAGAGATTGAGCAATGGATTATCTCTTGTAACTTCACCCATGCAACTTGACCAAAGTCATAATGCACGGTTGGTTCTATATGAATTAAATGTTGGGATTGAAGTTGGACGAGGAAAGGATGGGGCTTTTCAAAGAGAAGAAAGTTGCAACGCTGTGAAGATGGTTATGGGGGAAGAAGGGAAAGACATAAGAGCCAAGGCTAGGGAAATTGGTCAAATGTTCAAGAACAAAATTTTGAAGGATGGAGGATCTCAAGATGAGTATATGACTCAATTTGTTAAGCACTTGCACTTCGTCAAGACCAATGTGAGGCTTCAAAAGGGCAAAGAAATCCAACAATGAGAAGGTAAACAAGTTCATCTAATCATGTATCGACATCCTCCCTCTATCAAAATAATATACCTCATCTATATAATTTGAAAGAGCTAAACATAAGGACTTCGTGTGCTCAAACACAACTTACATCACACAACAAGCGCATGAGATGAAAGTGAATGATAATGTTGGCTCACTTGAGTTCTTAGCGTATTTATATGTAATAATTATTTATATTAATTATATGTTGTAATGAAAGGGAGTATGACATTGTTTTAAAGATCATTTCTACTCTTGTTTAGTTTGAAATTAATGTGTTAAGACCTTTGGTTGATTGTATGAAATCAATGCAATTCACTCTATAAATTGTTGTGTTCCTCCAAGAGGTAAAATGATCATTGCATAGTTTAGCATAATATTTAGCTAGTGACATCTATCTTTCATTAATCAACAAATGCTAAACACTTGAAATTTTGTCATTTGCTAAAGTGAACTTAAAATACACCCAAACATTATTCTTATGTAATCAATATTATTTTGTACTGAAAATTATGTGCCCAAAATGTCTTTTATAGACCAGCATAATCTCTTATACTTTACATACTTCCAACTCAACTAGAATCCAAATTTAGTATAGTATGGACTTTTACCTCTAAAATTAAATAAGCTAATTAATTAGAAGAAAAAAACTTTTTTATTAAAAACATATTTCGTCTTCATAAATTTAGAGTCCCTATAAATATTTGGAAAACTAGGACTTTAGTGCTTAGCTAAACTAACGGAAAAACTAGAAACTTGCTCTCTATAATGATCGAAAAGCAAAAAGGCTAATTAATTAGAAGATTTTTTTTTTTGTTATAGAAACAATATCTCATACTCATGAATTTAGAGTCCCTCTAAATATTTAGATAAAAAGGACTTAATGTTTAGAAAAACTAAGGAAATAACTTAAAACTCGCTTTCTATAATGCTTGGAAAACTTAAATAGAACATCAATTTTAAAAAATATTAGAATTTTCACTTCAATATGGTGTAACATGAGTGCAGTGTAATTATTTCTAAGTTTATTATTTAGAGTTAAACTGATTTCACCATATATATGTTTCTCCATTCCAAGTTTATATAGTTAAAACATACATATGCATTTCTTAGCTTATCATATTTTTTTATGGCATCAGAATAATTCACATGGTAACTTAGATCATCACATGATTTAAAATTGACATCTACATATTTGACATAATGTCATTTAAATAAATTGTAGACACGTAAAATTGGACACTTACTTTTAAATTGCAAAAATCAATTAAAATGGCTCAAAATCATTAAAATGCACTAAAATGGACATAGTTCAATAAAGTTGGACAAAATCAATTAAAGCAAAGGAAAAATTAAATAAAGATGTTAATTAATTAAATCAAAGCTTAAAAGGGCCAAAAACACTATATAATTGATTTTAATCAATTAATTGTATTGTTGTTTAAATCAAAAATCAAAATGAACCTATTACCCTTCCATGGCTAAATTTAATTAGTTAATTGAATTTAATATTTCCTATTTTCTTTCAACAAAGTGATCAATCAATGAAAATTGAGACAAAAAGGACACAAATCACTCAAAACATTTAAATTGTCCAAAGCTTTGAGACCATTTAAAGGGTTGTCCCCTCCTTGTCCCCCCATTCATGAACAAAGAAATTTTTTTGACTTAACCCTGGGATAACCATGATTACTTCACTCCAACCCCTACCCTTGGGAAATTACTATAAATATGAGGCATTTTGGAGAGCATTTCCATCTTGGAATTTCATTTGCATAACATTGTTACTATAGGCATTTGAGAATCATTCTAAGAGCATTGTGAGCATTTAGTATCATAATTTCATCATCTTGAGCTAGAATCATCATAGAAGCATAGCATAAGCATAGTAGCAGCATCATTTCTCATTTTAGAGGTGTCACTAGTGAGGATTGTAGCTGAGAGATTCACTTACCACTTCTTTCTAGAGATCCATGAGATGTTATAGGTTATAGTTTCAATTCTAATTAGATTTCCTTTGTATTTGATTGTAATTGATGCTATTAGATCTTAATTTCATGAAGGTGATTATCATCATCACACAAATGGCGCCCACCGTGGGGCTCTAAGCCTCATTTCATCATATTCATCTCCATTTGCATGCTTGGATATTCTATTTTCCATGAATTTCTTGCAGGAAACTGGTAAAGTCATGCTTACTGGAGATTTGTCCACACCTACAGTCGGTTTCACCATCGCTTCAGATCTTTGTACTGTCGCCTTCTAGCTGAAGATTTACGCCTAAGACTATAAAGCATTATGCCTTTGCTGCTAAAAGTCACGCCTGTGACTCAAGGAGTATCACCTTCTAAACTCCTGTTATCGCTTCAATTAAGGCTTTGCTTCATTTCCTTAAGATTCAGTCACGCTTTGAGTCTTTTAAATCTCACTTTAGAGTTGTTAATAATCATTTGCAGCAATTTAAATATCTGTTCACACTTCAGGATAAATTGTTGTCGCCTGTGTAATTTTCACTATCACATGTGTCACTGAAAAGTGTCGCTTGCTATTAGTAAAGTTACGCCCAAGAACAATTCATTAACGCTTATTAGCTGGACGATGTTGCCTGCTACCTATTGTCTGCATTTACTGTTAATTTGATCAAATCATTTGTCTAACTCCCTACTTTTATGATTTTGACAGTAAATGAGTAGTCACAGGAAAGTACAGAAGCCTTAAAGCAGATTTAACAAGGAAGGAAAGACTCTAGCGAAGAAAATCAAGAAGGAAAACTTTGAGCACATCAAGGTTGTCCTTGAAACCACTCAAGAGGAGGATAATCAAGTATTTCAACACTATAATAAAATTGTTGAGGCATACAAATCCAAATTTGCTTCTCTAAATTGGATTTTTAGTCCTTAGATCAAATTTTCTTTGAAAGTTTGCAAATAATCTCTCATAAATTCATACATAAGTGTTGTGCTTTATCAATTCAATTTTGGTTTCCCCTCACTTTGATTGTTAGTGTTGACTAACTTGTTGGTGGCCAAGCACATTGGGTGGAGGATATTGCCAAGGTGAGTGAAATAAAATGAAAACAATAAAAAATGCCCCTAACTTCGGTTAGCTACGAATGAGGTAAGCCTAAACTAGTCAATTCTTCCTTAGCTTGTGGCATTTGATGCTTTTCAAATCTAGTAATTAAAATGGGAAACGAACCAACACACTTCAATTTTTAAGAATCTCCTTGTTAAGAGATTGGGAAAGAACCATTTCGTGTTTGAGTGTTGGGAATAAGGAAAGGCAATAGGGATATGCTCTTCACTTTTTAAGTGAATCAAATTCCCAAACTTGTCCTGCCAAGTTCATTTCTTGCTTTCCATGAACATGCTAGAAATTTAGTGGGCTCGCCTCCCAAGTTTGCCTTAGCAAGGCCGGTGAGAGGGATAGCCCAAGTGGGACACACTTGCTTTTACCGCGAGAATCCAACCCACTTTAAAATAAAATGCATGCATCCTTAATGGGGTGTGTGACAAACAAATTTTGATTTTTCAACCTTCCTCTAGTAGTCCTCACGAATTGCGTGAAATCATACTTCGGTGCGTGTGGGAAGCCCCTTTATTGGGAGATGAGAGATTAAAGTCTATTTGAACGGAATCCTTATTAAAACCTAGATAAGATAGCAAAGCCACCTTGTAGAGCCATGTTTACAAGCCAATTTGACTTTAGGTAGGCTGTTTGGAATTATTTCTTGTGATATACTTGTTAAAAACATTGGAGAATATACACAATAGAGTGTTTCTAGGGACATAATGACCAAGTAATGTGTGTGTTGCGATTGTTTTTCTATTTTCAAACACATAAATTCCAAAAAATTGATCTTAAACATTTTTAAAATAAAAAATCTTATACCCTGGTCAGAGAAGTGTCGCCTGGACACAAAATAAACTTGCCTATCAAAGGCTCAATCACACCTGTGACTTATTTAAACATGCGTAGACACGCTGGAGTCACGCTCAGAAAGATTTGAGACACAACTGGTAAAAATTGGAAACACGCGTGATAATAACAAAGTGTCACCTGAGAACCTACAGTGTATCACCTAATAACCAACCGGTGCATGCGTACACAAGTTCTAGTCATGCCTATGCACAGGCCAGTCATGCTCAAAAACTTAAAAGGGCAAATAGTGAGTACTTGCAAAAGAGATCAAAAAATTTTGAATACATATTTGAGTACCCTTTTCCGTACTCTTATTGCTACAATCTTCAGATTGGTCAAAAATCATGTTCCACATTATTCTTGCAAATCATACAAAGGATTAGACCACTAGCAATTTTAGCTCTTATTCCCCAAGGTTCATGCCTGCATTTACCAGATCTTATTACATCAAGCAAACCTTGCAAGCTGATGGGACCTATTTGAGACAAGAGCTCCCTTACCCCGGAGACAAGACTACTATTCCTAGAATACCCCAAAAAACACTCGAACAAGAAGGGGAGGACAACATGATGTATTATGGTGGTTTGGGTGGTAAAGACAACAGTGGTATTGATCCCACTAAACAAGGTGATGCCAATAATGGGGGCATTGACATAAATAACCAAGGCAATACTAACAATGGAGGAGCAGATCAAAATGCTCAAGGGATTGACCAAACTCACACTCGAACTAACACCGAAGCAATGACAAAAGATGCCACAGATCAAAAAGTTAGTGAGGCTATCCAATGTCCTTATTTCTGAAAGCTCATGGAAAAGGCAATGGACAGAGATAGAGAAAAATACTTCATGGACTTAGTACAAAAAGGTCTCAAGCTTCCCCGTGACTATGATGTCAACCAACTCAAACCACCAGAAGTTGAGGAAAGTACCTTAGACATCATGAACAAGCAATTCAAGATGTTTCAAATGCAATCGGATAACATTAAGCAAAGCGGGGCTCCCAAGCCTTTCTCCATAGAAGCATTGTGTTCATTCCCATTTGATAAAAGCTTGGTCATGGTGCCATTCCCAATCAATGTAGTGTTCCCCAAGTACGACAAGTATGAAGGAATGACGGATCCCTAAGACCACTTATGGGAGTTTTGTGCATTGAGCTTAGAGTTCATGCATGATACAACATATTTAATGAGATTATTTTTGCGAAGCTTAGGAGGCATGGCCATGGAGTGGTTTTCTAAGTTACCCTCCGGCATTAAGACCTTCGAAGAGCTAGCTTCGAAATTCATGGCCCATTACTCATATAACATTAAACATGAGGTCATGATGATAACATTATGTAACACTAAACAAAAGGATGGAGAGGCATTCCTTACTTTTCTACAAAGATAGAGGACAATTTTTGCAAGATATCCTAGAAGCGTGCCTGAAAAAGACAAGATGGGTATCTTCATAAATAGTTTAAGGAATGAGTTGAAATACCAATTACGAATACAATGTCCAAAGACCTTCCAAGATCTAATTGAAAATGGAGTAACAACAGAGGAAGTGCTGGTCAAAAGTGGAGAACTCAAACTGTACAAAGATAATAAGAACAACTCCAACAACAATAACTCCAACAATGGCAACAATGGCAACAATGGCAACAATCAGAAGAATAATTGGTTCAATAGTAATAGTCTCTATAAGAACAACAATAAGGGGATTGTGAATGATGGAGTAGTAGAATCTAGCAACTTGAAGGTGGTCCCATTTGCTCTTACAATGACACCTAATCAGGTGAATAATACCAATCAGATTTCCAATGCGCCTTCCAACAACAATGCCAATAATGGGAACCAAGGAAATAATGCAAAGAGTAATAAATTTGATAAATATTTGGTGCCGACTCCTCAAAGGCACTTCACACCCTTGGGTGAACCCCTTGAAAAGGTCTTAAAGACTCTCATGGATAAAAATGTTATTACGTTATCTAGCATTCAGCCTTATGAGCCTAATAACAAGCCTAGTTGGTGGAGTGCCAATAGCCATTGGTAGTATCACAAAATAGCCAATAGCCAATAGCCAATAGCAACTAAAGAATATAGTGCAATATTTAATCGATGGTGGCATGATCACCATTAATGGACCGCAAAGCAATGAAGACCATACAA
Source organism: Chamaecyparis obtusa (assembly GCA_027943335.1). Classification (NCBI taxonomy): domain Eukaryota; kingdom Viridiplantae; phylum Streptophyta; class Pinopsida; order Cupressales; family Cupressaceae; genus Chamaecyparis; species Chamaecyparis obtusa. The sequence goes on along the minus strand of BSBK01007415.1, from coordinate 455,261 downwards.
CATTCAAACAACCCTTCTACAAACGTGACAAAGGGGAGTCATCTAATGGGAAGAAACAAAGCGCCAATAACATTAAATTTGTGCCACCCTATGATAACATTATGAATTCTATAATAATCAAGGAACAACCTCAGAAAGAGACATCGAATGTTATCACAAGAGGGAAGACTTCGAAGATTACCTTACAAGGGGTTGCACCCAAAGTTATCAACACTCCACAGTCCAACATTGTGGTCAAGCAACCTTCTACAATAGAAAAACCTTATAGCTTGGTTGATCAGTTGCAAAGAACTCCAGCACAAATCTCTATCTTGGAGCTATTGAAGTTATCCCCTAACCATAAGGAAATTTTAGAGAAAGCTCTAGTAGAGATGAATGTTCCTACTAACTTAGAAGAAGAGAAGTTCCAAAACATGGTAGGTCATCTTATAGCACCTCATTGTCTCTCATTTTCCAACCAAGATGACATGTCTATAACCCACCCTCAAAATCTACCATTGCATATAGAGGTCTTAATAGAAAGGCATAGAGTCAAAAGAGCCCTCATTGATGGAGGAGTTGGTCTTAACATTTGTACATTAAGTCTTGTTAAATCCTTAGGGTTGTTCGAGTCTTGCATTGACCCTACGAAAAAGATCACCATCAAGGCTTATGATGAAGCTGAAAGGGCTTCTAAAGGCATGATTGTATTACCCATACAAGTGGGACCTGTCAAAAAGGACACCAATTGCCAAGTATTGGACATGAAGTTAACTTATAATATTTTGTTGGGGAGACCATGGATCCATGAGATGCAAGCAGTCCCATCCACATACCACCAATGCATCAAATTCCCTTACATGGGTGAAGAAATCATAGTTGGAGGGGACTCAAACCTGTTCCAATATTGTAATGCACTCAAACCCCTTCATGAGCTATTTATTCCACATAACCGAGAAGGAATTATTCAAAGAGCCACCATTGAAGATGTTAAAATGAAAGAACTAACATTAGGTGTTACTGTTTTCTGCCTTTTGGTCAGCGAAAACCTTGGTTGTTTTCGACCTCTTCGCATCTTCGCACTTCTTCCCTGATGATAGCATTTTTCCCAAGCACGCTACTCCGACCGGTTGGTGGGGCACAGTTGATGGTTTACGACGAGCTGCTATCAGTTTGTCGCATGATTGCATAAGTCTTTTTCCCCTTATGCGACCATGCGACTAACCGTTGATCCTGTTACAAAATGCTAGCAGTTTGTCGCATGATTGCATAGCCCTTTTTTTAGGCTATGTGAACATGCGACTAGTTGTTAGCCAAGCTAATAAAAGCTTGCCGTTTGGTGGTGGGTCCTCTCTTCATGATGTGTTCATGTTTCATTGGCCAGCTGGTGATGAACATTTGCTGGTGGGTCCAGATTTCTTAAGTGGGGTGCAAGTGCGATGAAGATCTACAGTGGTCGTATGATCTCATGGAATCTTTCGAGCCCATGAGATCATACGACAACTATCCGATGAGATTCTTCTGTGGGTTGTGGGTCTTTTCTTTGTTGATGTGTTCGATGCTTATTGGACGAGCTAGTGATGACAATGCAGTTGTCAGTGGGGCTAGATTTTAATGGCAGAAGTTTAGAGGAGGTCATTTTTGTCCTCTAACTTGGCGGTGTCCGATAAAGGGTTTCTTTGTTCCCATGATCGCGAAAGATTTAGCAAAGCTCCATTTTTCTTAGCAGATGAGTGGTTGCACAGATAAAGGTTTCGCATAGTCACCAGATGGAACCGGGGTTAAGGAAAAGATTAAGCGACTTGGCGACTAAGGGAAAATGAACCCAAGGTAAAGCCTAGGGTTAAATTTGCAGTCGGATCTCGAGCCTGGGTTTTTGCTAGTGTTTGATTTGTAGGACGTGTGTGAAGCGGTGGGGTAGCTCAGAATTGATTTCTGAGGATAGGTGAAGGTTGCGAAGATAATAAGGAGATTTGGGTGGCCATCGCGTGTTGATTTCTTGTTCCTGAGGTACAGTGCGGTGTTCTTGCATCGAAGAAGCATTAAAGAGTTCGCGCCACCTATACTTTTAAATTCAAATTCCTGTGAAGATCAAATTTGGAGCCTTAATGGCTTAGTGGAGTTGCAGGTGGGTGGTTAGATCAAGGTTGCTTGTTTGTAGGTTGTTTGCGGTACAGGGATGGGTACTCAAAGATATCTGATCAACCATGATGTTGCAGGAATGTAATTATGATTAGATTTGGCATTAGTTCTCAGTGTACCTAGGGTTTGATATTATATTGCAAAAAATCTGTAACCCTAGTTAGATTTTTGACTCATGCCCACGTGCAGTTGAGGATGTATATATTCTTTTTGGAGCTTGTAGAGCTCAGAGTTTACAATTTGTAAAAGAGTTTTCTCTTTCTTGGGGAGTTATCCGTGGCATTTGTTCTACCCTCTGGCTCTTACAGTTTGTAATCTTTCATTGAAATCTCAGGTTTAATAGAGGCTATCCGTGGCATTTGTTCTGCCCTCTGGTCTTTCCCTTATATGTATTTCTCTTATTGAATGTAATATACTAGCTCTATTAGAGAAGTCTTCAAGTTTCTAGAGCCCTTCTTTCTTTCAGCTTATATGTGTACTACTAAGTATGATTTGATTTGAATGAGTTTGTGGGTATTCTTCAGCCCCCTGTCGTTCTGTCTCATTCTTGTGCCCTTTTGTTGAAGAGAACATTTGCTTGCAGGTCACAGTCCGTGTCTTTTGTTCAGACCTCTCTATGAAATACTTATGCAAGCCTGTTTAGGAAGATTGTGTTCTATTAGATCCGAGAGTCTTCATGCTAGTTTGGTCAGTGTATTATATTCATTTCATTTCGGTGTATCACCTAGTAGGTAGTTTTCTTTCAAGTTATTTCCCTTTCAAGCATTCCTTCTATCCCTTTCCCTCAAAAGATTTACTTTCCTGTCTAGAAGCAAATTAAGGTGATTATCCAAGAGGAACCATCCTAGAACCTGGAGGTTTCATCTTGGTTAGCATAGGTCCCACAACCTAGAGATGATTCCCATGTTATACTAAGTTATCAAGACTACGAGAGCTTGAACTAAGGGTGCAAACTTAGTGTATAACAGTTACATCAAATCCTCCTCAAGCTAGCTCAATGACATCAACTCAGGGAAAGGAAAAAGTGAGCTACGAGGGTCCAAATGCAATAGAAAGTTCATATCAAGCACCTAAATCAGAGATGGTAATCTACAAACATACCAAAGAAGAAAAGGAAAAATCCAAGGAAGATCATTACCAACACATGAGTGAAATGATGAATAAATTTGAAAAACAATACAAGATTAGTTCAAAAGGAGTAGGGGAATACTCTATTTCTCTATTCGACATGCCCACATCTCCAAAATCACATGGTAAACCATCAAAATAACATCTTTCACATAAGTATAATTCCTATTTTGTAAGGGAAAGTAACAAAGCAGCATTTGATAAGGAAGAAGATGAAGTCCTTCAATGGCTCTATCATGATGATGAAGATACCTCAAACATTCCCATGGAAAGAATTCAGCATGTTAATATACAAACCGAGCAATATGGGAAAGGGTTTGAGATAATGCAGAAGATGGGATACAAGGGAAGAGGACCCTTAGGCCAAAGAAATAGAGGATTGCTAGAACCCATTGAACCTATTTGGAGGGAAAAAGAAGAAAGATCCGGAGTAGGTTATCAATACAAAGGTGAAAGCTCTAGCCCAATGCAAGACTTCTATCCTCAAGTAAATGCCTTAGAATTCGATGGAGATAGTGATGAATCTTGAGATTATGAATGTGATACTTTATCTGATGAATCATGTCAAGACAAGGAAGTAATCAAAATACACACATATGCAAAGATCCCAAAGCAAGAAATTCAAATCAATGAAGAACCTAATATACAAGATCTCAACATAGGACAAGCATATACAAGTCCACTGTGGATAGATACATTTTGGATGCCTTCAAAGGAGGGAGATTCAAACGTTAGTTTTAATTTTCTCATGGCTTTTCCCACATTGTTTCCCGTAGAAGTCAGCGAAGACTCAAGTGAAGGGGATTTTGACCCTTCTTCCATGGATCACCTTGAGGAAGCGCACGTCATAGATCTAAACGATACAATGTATGAACCTTCAAATGAAGTCATGTCCCTAACCCAAATTGATGATACCTTGTCTAATGACTAATTATCCTTGACATGTCCCGACCTCATTAATTGGGACCAAACCGAGCCAAGTGACTTGCTTTACTTCCGAAATGACCAAGCAGCAAACCAATACCTTAATGCGGTTGAACCCTCTTTTACCAATGAACTCGAACCAAACATGATAGAAGAAACTAGAGTTCCATCTCTTAGTCAAAAGAAAAAAATGAAAAAAAATAAGAAAAAGAAAAGTTCTAGTGCTGAAAACCATTATATGGCAGCATTAGAACACAAAAAAATAAAGATAAAAGACGTTTCCTTTGGTGAAAATCCAATTGTGGCATCAAAGGAAGAGAGATTGGATACCTTACCAGAGCACGAGGAAGAAAGGTCACCTATACTCATAGAGCCAATGGAAAAGGTTAACATTGGTATGGAAGTGGATCCAAAGTTCATACACTTGGCTGCGTCACTCACACCTCTAGAAAGAGAGGACTTCATCAAGTTTTTCAAAGAGAAACAAGTAAACTTCGCATGGTCATATGTTGACATGCCCGGTTTAGATCCTGACTTTATAATGCATCATTTGAATGTTAGACCAAGGGTCAAGCTCGTTAAGCAAAAATTGAGAAAGAAGCACCCACACATAGCTCTTTTGGTCAAGGCAGAATTAGAAAAATTGTTGAAAGTAGGATTCATAAGGGCAATAGCATATGCTGAATGGATCTCAAACATTGTACCAGTCACAAAACATGATAAATCTATTCAAGTATGCATGGATTTTTGAGATCTAAATCTTGCTTGTCCTAAGGATGATTTCCCACTTCTGAGCATTGATGCAATAGTGGACTTGACAGTGGGTAATTCCATGTATTCCCTAATGGATGGTTTTAGTGGGTATAATCAGATCAAAATTGCACCTAAAGACCAAGAGAAGACTGCCTTTACTTTCCCTTGGGGCACTTTTTATTAGAATGTCATGCCCTTCGGCCTTAAGAACACTGGAGCGACCTATCAAAGAGCCATGACAACTATCTTCCACGACATGATGCATACATTCTTATAAGACTATGTGGATGATACATTGGAAAAATCTCACAAAAGAGAAGAACACCTCCAAATATTGAAAAAGATATTTATTAGGTTGGAGCAATTCAAGGTCAGATTAAACCCAAAGAAATGTGCCTTTGGTGTCCAATCCGGCAAGTTACTAGGCTATATAGTTTCCACCAAAGGAATTGAAGTGGACCTCGAGAAAGTACAAGCCATAATGGACATGGAGATACCAAAGAATATTAGTCAAATGAGATTCTTACAAGGCAAAATCCAATCCATAAGGAGATTTATTTCTCAATTGGCCGAAAAATGTCACTCTTTCACTAGGTTGCTACATAAAGATACTATATTCATATGGGATGCCGAATGTGATCAAGCTTTTACATTGTTGAAGACCTATTTGATAAATCTGCCCATTCTCATGCCACCAATCAAGGGAAAAGCATTGCTTTTATACATATCTGCTACAGAAAGGTCCCTAGGAGTACTTTTGGTGCAAGAGGATGAACAAGGAAAGGAAAGAGCTATCTACTATTTGAGTAGGAAATTGATTAAATATGAACTCAACTACACATTCATGGAAAGAGCTTTCTTAGCAGTTGTGTTTGCATCTCAAAAATTAAGGCATTATATGTTGATGCACAAGGTCAAACTAATTGCCAAAATTGACCCTCTCAAATATTTGTTAAGTAAAATAGCCTTAACAGGTAGGATAGCCAAGTGGGTGATGATATTGAGTGAATTCAACATTGAGTATGTCAATAGAAAGGCAATCAAGGGACAAGTGATAGTAGATCACTTAGCGGAAAATCCCATGACTTCTACACAAACTATTCAAGTGGAATTTTTGGATTCCGCCATTATAAACATAGAAGCAAAAACATGGAAGTTATACTTTGATGGTTCTTATACTCAAGGAGGTTATGGGGCTGGCATACTATTGGTCACTCCACAAGGTTACACCATTCCTAAGTCCTACAAGCTTATGTTTCCATGCACAAATAATATTGCAGAATATGAGGCACTCATTATAGGTATCAAAATGGCCTTAGAATGGAACATCACGGAGCTACAAATTTATGGAGATTCTCAACTTATCATCAATCAAGTCAACAATGAATATAACACTAAAGATGAAAATTTGATGCCATATAAGACCATGATTGATGGATGGAAGAAGTATTTTTCCTTGATCACATTTGAGTAGATTCCTAGAGAGAAAAACAGAGCAGCTGATGCCATGGCTACCTTGGCTTCCTTGTTACAAAACCCTGATCAAAATGAGAGGTACGAGTTCTTGGTGGAAGAGTTGGTAAAACCTACATTCAACCTTCCTGACACCCAAATTGTTGCTCTATTACATGGACATGACTCCCCTTGGTACGGCCCTATATATGCCTATCTCAAAGACCAAGTGCTACCCTTAGACCAAACTCGAGCTCAAAAATGAAATTTTATACGACAATCATCCTGTTACATAATCCTCTCCAAAACATTGTATCATAAGGGTCTTGATGAGACGTTACTTAGGTGTCTAGAAGAAGAAGAGTCTAGATTAGCTTTACACAAAGTTCACGAAGGCATTTACGGGTCACACACAAGCTGGTTAAATCTAGCTAAGAAAATCCTTCGCTTAGGGTATTTCTAGAAGACATTAGAAAAGGATGCTTGTCACTTTGTCAAGATATGCAGAAAATGTCAATATCATGGCGACATGATACATGCACCGGCATAGGAATTACACCCATTTCTTACACCTTGGCCTTTCTATCAGTGGGGGTTTGATCTAATTGGAGTCATCTACCCACCTTCTTCAAATGGGCACAAATATATCATAACAGCCACAGAATATTTCACCAAGTGGGTCGAAGTGGTTCCTTTGATCATGACAACCAACAAACAAATTTCCATGTTCATCTTGAACCACATCATTTGTAGATATGGCATTCCTCATGCCATCATAATAGATAATGGAAAATAGTTTAAAAATAAGGACATGGATGAACTTTGTGCTACATTCCATATTACCCATCACTCCTCATCAATCTGTTACCCTCAAGGAAATGGGCAAGCTGAAGCCACAAATAAGAATATCTTGAAAATCTTGAAGAGGTCGGTCAATAAAATAGGAAGGGATTGGCATGTGCAAATTAATCCAGCATTATGGGCATATAGAATGAGCATCCAAACACCTACAGGAGCCACACCTTTTTCATTAGTCTATGGGGCCAAAGCAGTTCTACCATTAGAGGTCAAAATCCCATCTCTATGAGTTTTATTACAAGGATTGATCACATATGAGGACTATAGAGTTGCTAGACTTCAACAATTAGAGTTACTTGAAGAACATCAAACACAAGCTTATGAGCACCTGAAAGTGTACCAAAATAGAATCTCGAGGAATTATAATAAACATATTAAACCGAGGGTCTTTCAGGAAGGAGACTTAGTGTTGAGAGAGAACCCAAAGAATCAAGTTGAAAGAGAGAAGAAAGGAAAATGGGAGGTTAATTGGCTCGACCCATTCATCATAGTGTCTTCATTTGGCACTGGAACCTATAAGTTATCAGATTGTGACGGAGAGGAACTCTAAGAACCCATCAACAACATTCATCTCAAACAGTTGTACACATGAAAGAGTATAAAGAGTATAAAGAATATAAAGAGTATCAGATGGGGAGAATCATATTTATTGCACATAGTCAAAGAGACCTTGAAAAATACAAAAAAAAATGAAAAAAAGACAAAAACATCAAAAAAAGAAAAAAGTACCTTGGTGAAAACCTAGCAATAGGCACCTTGGTAGCAAAAAAAGAGAAAAGCTTTAAAAACAAAAAAAAAAGAGCTTGATCCATCTAGAAGGTGAAAACTTGGTAAACAAGCACCTTTTGTTCCCTTAAGTTTGTCTTTCCTAGTCACATATGTCCATATTGCATTTCCACCATCCCACTTGTACAACCACCATTGCCTCTGTCATTTGTACATAGTCATAATAAAGCCGGTCAGTCACATTGTTGCATTACCTATCAGCCCTAAGTTTGTCGACCGATCACATTTATCACTTGGAGGCAGAAGAGGATTTGAAAATTTGGTACCAAAAGGGATTCAATAAGTGCTACAATCAGTCATGTCAGAGAGAGAGATTTATCAGAGTTTCAGAAGTGGAAAGTTCGTTGAACCTTTGATGGATATCATTGTTCACAAAAGCCTAAGAATATGATCCTACAACATAATCCTTGAGCCTTCATTGACTTTATTATTCGGGATTAAAAATTGACAAAACACCTTAAAGATCAGAATACTTGGAAATACTTTTTGAAAATATAAAAACATGGAAAACATTCAAAGCTTTCTTTCTTTGCAAATAACGAAACATGGTAAAACACTTGAAATTTGTTTGTTGATAAATCTTGATGAAATTGAATTTTTATTATATCTTTGGAGCTATTCGATGAGGTTTCGACTAGATTAGCCATGATCAAGATGTGATATTTTATTTCCTTTGAGTGATTGTTTGTAGGAAGATTCATCACCTTATGAGAGTTTGTCTAATGACATGGTCATCAAAGAACCATCGAGGACTATCTCATAAGACGACGAATTAACCTTTGCTTGTTTACGCAAAAGGATCCCTTGGCTATTTAGATCTTCTATATCTTAATACCAAAAATCCACTTGCAACATTGAATCTGTTAACACCGGTATTCAGACTCCCATAGTTGGTCATCCAACTAGTGAGGGTTGTACTTGGTTCAAAAAGGAGGTTACCAAATGTGATAAAAAGCGGTATTCATATCATCATGATGTGGTCAGTGGTGATTGTACTATGCTTTCCAGTCATGAATTTCTCAATGATGAAAATTTATCCTCAGGGCATTTATTTGCTAAAAACTGGTGACACCTAGGTTACATTGCATTGCATGTTAGATTTATTGCATTGCATGTTAGATTAATGGCATTATCATGTTAGATTAAATGCATTTGTTTGTGGTTAAATTTCCAAGGACACAAGGGGGTATATCAATAATCTTGGTTAGTCAAAACATAAAAAGAAAATTGGGATTCAATCAAACGTTTATTCTTGATCAAAACATTACACTGAAAATGAGGTTATCTTTTGCATTCATGCATATCATTAATCATTATCCATATATTAGAAACAAGCGGAAAACATCCATACATCATGTGCATTCATATAGCTACGGATAGACTGGCATACATTAAAAATCAAGAACATAGGAACATACATGTGCATTGCCATAAAACATTTTGCATCCATACATGAAAAACAAAAAAGCATACATCAAATTTCATACATCTATATATATCATAAGATAAGATATTGCATCCATACATGAAAAACAAAAAAGCATACATCAAATTTCATACATCTATATATATCATAAGATAAGATACTGCATCCATAACATGAATCAAAGTAAATGCATAAACACACCATATAGCTGCATAAAAGATAATCTCATAACCAACTCATCAAGGAGAACCATGGAGTATATCATCATATATCATCAAACCAGTATAGCAAGATACAATGTCATCACATGTGATACACCAAATGTTTCGATCAATGAAATAACATGAAATGTGAAAAAAGAAAATCAATGAGTCAATTTGTCATCAAATCAAATCAAGATCCTGTAGCCCCAGATCCATCTGGACCTCTAGCATCTTGTGGGGGAGGAGCCTGTGAAGTGCTACCACCATCCTGTCTCTGAACAACCATGGCTGATACAAACTACTGTAATGAGGCAACCTGATCCAAATGACCCACAACAGTGGACATATCTGTCCTCAATACCTGCATATCTTGGGATAATCCATCAATACGATCACCCTGTGCACCCTACCCATGACCCTATGGCTGTGGAGCTGGTGGAGGCATCTATGGAGCACCATCATCCTGCTGTGCCTGGTCCTTCATGCTGAACTGCATCATCATCATGCTGAGTCAAGGCTACTCTCTGCAACTGTACTAGAGGATCTAATCCCCTAGGAACTTGCCTAGCTACATCAACCTGAGCTTGTCTCTGAGCTCTCTGATGCCTATGAGCTCTATCCTGTCTATCTTCTCTAGGCTGTCTATCAAGTGCAACATCCTGCTCTCTAGCCTATCTATCTCTACCATCCCCATGATCATGACCTCATCTCACTTGACCTCTACCTACTACAACCAGAGGATGTCTACATCCTCATCCTCTCCGATGTCTACCATCCCTGTCACCATCACATCATCCAGGAATCAGCTCTGTTGGATCAGTAAAATGAATAAACTTATTGCGAGCCCACCAGCCTACATACTCATGAGACATCCCTGCATCATCCGTACCAAGAAGTATCTCCCATCTACAAGTAGTCATGCCCACAATCTGATCTAATTCAAACTGATAATCAATGCATGGACCCCATAGAGATATCTCTGCCTATACTCGCGCATATAACGCATTACCCTGAGGCATATCTTGTGTCCGCCCATACTGTGTCAAAACTCTATTGAAGCAGAAGTGCTCAATAGTAGTAGTGGTATGCCCAATCATCTAGCGAGGGGTGAACATGTATGGTAACTCATCATCATCCTCTCTCCAATGATCACAGCCAAGATAAGGACGCCACTGAACTTGATCAAGATCATCTATCTGCCCGCGCCAGTAATCCAAATGACCTAAGTGGTGTTGAATCACCATCCTAGTATAGAGGAAAGCATATGGAAATCCCTGAGGTCGAGCCCTATCAGAAATAGGCCTAGTAATGGGAAGATGCTCCCATATCCATAACTGCAGAATAATAGCACCAGCTGACAATGATGCACTCCCTCGATAAACCACCTCGTGTAAATCATGATATAGCTATTCTAGGATGTAGGAACCCCAATCAAACCATCAAGGATGAGCAAGTAAATCCTCCAATATGCTACCCCATCCAACAAAAAAACCATGACCTCATCGGTCGAGAAGAAGTAAACCACCAATCACTACACCTAGAACTGCTGGTAATGTGGGAAAGGATGCAAACTGAGGCCATGTGATAGTATCCCCATCTCCTATAGTGCTGTCCTTGAATACTCATCAGTAGATAGAAGAATCATAAACAGAGTCGTAATATACCAACTCGCCTCTGCAAGGAATCTGAAGTAATCGATACACGTCCTCAGGCGTGATTATCATCTCTCCATAAGGTAAATGAAAGGTGTTGTGGTTAGAGTGCCATCGCTCTGCCACTACAGTAAGCAACCCATGGTTTAGCTGAAACCATGGGAGGTCAAGTAAGAATCTCAAACCACATCTCTCAATAACATGGAACTCAGTTGTTGTGAGTGCTTGACCCAAGTCAATAACCCATGATGCCACTGAACGGACATATAGGGTAGGGTAGTGATCCTTTTGGCAAAGAAAAGGAATCATATCAGTACATCGTATCAAGGAATTATCTCAAGTCAATCTCATCAAAAGTATCAAGAAATCACACCAAGTACCATCGTTCGTTTCTCTGTGTCCTGAGAACGAAGTGGCAGTATCAACATCATATCGATTTTCACACTGATTGATTTATCCTATCAGTCACTATCCTAATCAGATTGACCAATCATATTCTAAGGTACCACTATCTTGATATCCTAAACCAATTGTTTTATTAATAGTCACAGACCTACACTAATCATCTGACTTTATCATCAAAATTTACCAAATTTTTCATTAGACACAATCAAGTACAAGTGTGGAAAAGTACAAAAATTTTACAAAAATTCCCTAGGTGTGATTTTTATCATGTCAGGTGACATTTTACCAGGCGACAACTAAACCATGCCAAGTGACATCATTCTACTGTTATGATGCAGGAGCATCCTGGGTGTAAGAGCAATCTTGCATCACCCAAAAATATTTCTATTTTTATATTCAATAAGGGCTATTTTGTGCAGAGCTGCTATTTATGGAAAGTTACTATTTTTGGTAATTTTTGTATGTGCTCAGAATTATCTGATTTCTTTCTTGGAGGTTCATGTTGGTCATATAAGTCTGCCAGTAAAGTTTCATTGCCAGATCAAGTGTATATTGGAAGATATTGAAGATTTTCGGTATTGGCAGCAGGGTACAGAAACTTTGAACTCAGTTTTGAAGGCTTTAGAGGCCCCGGATGAGGTCAAAAATTTGGGTGACAGGTGCTTGCATGGGTCAAGCCTGTAGAGCGCTCCGTGGCATTTCCAAAATGGGGTTATAATAGCCGATCGGGTCAACTGGTGATGACTTATGGTCTTCGGAAGTTGGGCCACCCGAAATGGCAGAAAATAATTTTCTTCAAAATTTTTGTTCGGGTTTCAAAGGTTATCTTGAGCCAACTATGATGTAATAAAATGTAAAATAAAATAATTCTAAGTTTGGTCGGCCTTATTGGCTAAAATTCTGGAACCTTCCCAGGCGGTGGAAAGTTGCCTATATAAGGAAGGCTGTATTATTGTCTTAGGTAGTTCAGAATAGTTCTGGGTAGTAGATCTGCGTAATAGTTCGAGGCTTTGTCCTACAGAATATTGTAAGGGAATGCCCATGTGGCTTTGCATATTGTAATTCTAAAAGTTTGTAATTCCACATTTGTGGAGATAATAAGAAGCCAATTTTCTGTTCTTGCATATTGTTGTTGTTTCTCTATTTCTGTTATGTGTTTGTGGTATTAAGGGGAGCACCCTTCATCATGTTAGGTTTTGCATGATACACGACAATGAATCTGGTTAGGTGACAACAAATGTTGGCCTAGGCGACAGTAAAACTGTTAGGGTTTTCATAGGCGATAACCTATACAAAAAGGGGCATTTTGACAAAGCTTTAGGTGTGAGTATCCCAATGCTAGGTGAGGATAAAAGATTCCTAAGCGATAGTAAAATACACGGAGGTGGGAATAAAAAGCACGGAGGTGACAGTTAAAGGGTCTAGGCAACATTAAATCTATTCCTAGGCGAGATTTCAAAAATTCAACGCAACGATGAAACATTAAATTGCAATAAATGCACCATAAATGCACAGACATAGTTGGCACTGACTTACCAGAGCTCCATAATTAGGTGGCCTCGCATATCTCCGGCACCTCTCAAATCTATGCTGCCGAATCGACACAACCATCTCAAAATCACCAGAGGATCAGAGAAAAATCACCAAGGAGGAAAAGTAAAAATGAATAGAAAAACAAGGTTTATCAACCTATTTTAAGGTGTTTTGACCTAAGTTTGGAGGTGAAACTGAACATTGACCTATCTGAACTCATCAAAATGAACTGGGGCAATTCTTACATCATGGCATCTCATCCAATAGTCAGAAATGAAAACATATTCGATTAATCCAAACATCATCAATTATTTTCAAAGCAAGAAATTAATATGTTTTAATTTCTGAGGGGGCATCAGGGTATCAAATGGAAGTTGCCATCAAACATCATGAAATCAGTGGGGCATTAAAATTTTTTGTATCAACAATCAATATCATATCAGTATCAGAGGCATATCAGGAATCAACAATCAGGACGTAAAAGAATCTTTGAATCAATGTTCTTCGCGCATTAATTCAAAGAGGGGCATTTGTAGACACGTAAAATTGGACAATTACTTTTAAATTGCAAAAATCAATTAAAATGGCTCAAAATCATTAAAATGCACTAAAATGGACATAATTCAATAAAGTTGGACAAAATCAATTAAAGCAAAGGAAAAATTAAATAAAGATGTTAATTAATTAAATCAAAGCTTAAAAGGGCCAAAAACACTATATAATTGATTTTAATCAATTAATTGTATAGTTGTTTAAATCAAAAATCAAAATGAACCTATTACCCTTCCATGGCTAAATTTAATTAGTTAATTGAATTTAATATTTCCTATTTTCTTTCAACAAAGTGATCAATCAATGAAAATTGAGACAAAAAGGACACAAATCACTCAAAACATTTAAATTGTCCAAAGCTTTGAGACCATTTAAAGGGTTGTCCCCTCCTTGTCCCCCCATTTATGAACAAAGCAAAGTGTTTGACTTAACCTTGGGATAACCATGATTACTTCACTCCACCCCCTACCCTTGGGAAATTACTATAAATATGAGGCATTTTGGAGAGCATTTCCATCTTAGAATTTCATTTGCATAGCATTGTTACTATAGGCATTTGAGAAGCATTCTAAGAGCATTGTGAGCATTTAGTATCATAATTTCATCATCTTGAGCTAGAATCATCATAGAAGCATAGCATAAGCATAGTAGCAACATCATTTCTCATTTTAGAGATGTCACTAGTGAGGATTGTAGCTGAGAGCTTCACTTACCACTTCTTTCTAGATATCCATGAGATGTTATAGGTTATAGTTTCAATTCTAATTAGATTTCCTTTGTATTTTATTGTAATTGATGCTATTAGATCTTAATTTCATGAAGGTGATTATCATCATCACACATAAATTATCAAAGTAAATGTTAACAAAAGTACACTAGAATAAGGGTAACAAGGTTAGTTGGATCATCAAATCAACTAACACAATGAGTGTCAATTAGCATGAGAGGTGTTATGGGGTCATGTAAAAAGGTTGCATCATAGGATCCCCCTCTCTCTATATTAGACTTCTCCCTAGAAGTCACCAAGGTTTGGGTAGAGGAAAACCCTAATGATGCCAACAATAAATAGATGACAAGGCCAATGAGTAATTCCTCAATGTTATTTTGTATAAGAGTATTTGGAAAAAAACTCTCTTGATATGTAGACGTGTCTAAGATATTTGATGTATAAGGATGCTCAAGCTTCAAAGATTTGGACTAATCTTGTCATGGTAAGTAGATGATATCAAAAAGTTTGAACTCAATTTGGCACGATAACTTCTCTCTAAAAGGTGGATGAAGAAATGAGGAATGAGTCCTCAATTTATAGGACTAGAGACGAATGAATGAATAGCTGAGATCAAAAGTGTGTGAAAGGTCAATATGCATTTGGAGAGAAGCAAATGAATTTTTCTTTCTCAAATCCATAGCTTTGTGACAAGTGTCACAATGGAAGGAGTTGAGAAGACATTGGGGTGGAGTATAGTTGTCAAAAAGACATTTCTTTTCTCACGCTCTAAAGGCAAAAGTTGCTGAATGTGACCATTTTGAGACATGTGAAGGGATTTGGAGAAGTGGGAAGAAGTAAAATATTCCTTGGAGGGGACAAGTATGTAAGAGCATTTAGGGTTGACAAGAGGCATGGTTGACTTTTGTGGCTAATCTTCTTGTTTCATAATATACAAATGATTAGAAAGGGGATAAGTATTAATTAGTGGGCAAGTGGGCTAGGTTGGGTTAGAAGCATGTGTTAGCTAGTTGGAGTAAGGTTAGATGAGGGTTAAAGTTAGGAGTCATATGCTCAAATAGAATTAAATAGATTATTTAATTTCAAGTGGAAGAAAATGAGGATTTATGAATTAATTTAAATAGATAAGTACATTTATTTAAATTAATAGAAGATGGGTGATTAATTAATTTAAATAGTTATAGGTTACGATTAGATTAATTGGGTTATAGATAACTAATTAAAATAATTTATCTAAAAAGTAAATATTAGTTAATTAAATAATACATGATTATTTAACTAAAAAATATGAGATAAGAAAACTAAATTTTATTAAAATTGTTAATCAAATTTAAGTGTCAAATTTAAGTGTCTACATTTTGCCCCCCTTTGAAATGGTGTTAAAATAACATTGTTTAGAAAGAAGATTAAAATTTTGATGACATGAGGAAATAGGAGCAAGAACTTCCCCTAGACAACCGTAAATGGTGTGTTAGATAGGGTGGTGCCTCCTTGGGAGGGAAATCAAGAGACCAAAGGGGATCAGGTGGTGTCTCGAAAGAAATAGTGCCCCAAAAGGAAGGAAGGATGGTAGTGAACAATGAGGTCCAATAGAAAAGATGGGGCTCAAATAAGAGACCCTAGGAAGAATTGATGTGAAAAATGGCCTTGTAGGGGTTAGGGAGGTGAAAATTAGGTCCTAAGAGGGGCCCATATAAACAATTTTAGTAAATTTACTATTCATTTGCACCTTGCTACTTAGAAAATTGAGAGAGAAGAAAACTTTTTTACTCTATTTGAGAACATAATTGTGCATTAGAGGAGATGACAAAATTTAGACTAGCGAGGCATCAAATAGATGTGGTAAGGCAGATGCGACATTGTCGATGGGAGGATCGAGAGGTAGGCATAAAAAAACCTAATCCTTGTTTGTGATTTAGTGTATTTATTACGAGAAATAGACTAGAAAGTTTATTTTCTACTAGATCATGTCCCATGGGAATGCACACGGATCCGACATGAACATAAATTCCCATCAGAGTGTTAAGTTAGAGAGTCTCATATGTTTGGGTAGCTAAAGGATAGGATATGATAACTTGATCCCATGATGGCAAGATTACAAATTAATACCGTAGAATCACAATCTCGCATGAGGAAGGAGAAGGATAATTAGTTTTGTCAGAACATGATCTCGTAGGACTAGGGAAACAAGTGGTGGTAGCCATTAGGAAGTGGGAACTTTTGCAAGATCGCCAAGAAGTGGGGCTTTGAACATGATAAAGAAGAATTAGGAGAGGATTGGGGGATGAGTTAGTTAGGAAGATATGGTGGCGGGGGAAAAACTAAAGTACATGTAACTGATATAACCTGTGGGTTATGGTTGTAGTGGTAGGTGGATGTGTTATCATCCCGAGAGCGGAGTGCAATAGTTATGAGAGTGTTTGGTTAGTTCACATATGTAGATTGGGCTAGGGAAGACATACTAAAATTGGGGTATTTATCTAGGATGCCACATGTACAAAAATGCATGGCTATGGTGACAACATTATGCGAGAGGTACAAATGTGAGACGTCCACATTCCATCTCTCAACTAGGGGATGACAGTGGCAATTGAGGATGTATATTGGATATGGAGACTATCGATTCGTGGGCCTATAATAGTAGTGCAATACATTTCATAGGAAAACATGGTACAAAGCTTGTTCAAGAGGGATTTGCCATTACAACATGGACAACTAGCACTAGGTATGTGCCTAGATTAGGCCCTACTAGATAGGCAAGTAGATTTTAATGTTTGAAAATTTCTTAGTGGGTACATTTGTACAGACAAAGGAGGGATATGGGTGAAACTTGGATTGATCTTGGTGATTTTGGAGATATGGATATATAGGGAGGCCAATGTGTGGGGGACATTGGTGCTAGTTGAGCTATATAGAGGTATGTATGTGATATGCTATCATAGTGGGAAGTGTAGGGGGTGATACATTGGATATGTGACATTATTGCATGTATGGGTATGGGAGAATATCATTAGCATGTAACCAATGGGAAATGAGGAGAGGCAGGTAAAGAAGTTGGTTGTGTACACCTAGGGAGGGGTACAAATATATTATGAGCATATGGACGACATGGATCATTGGAGGGTGACATTAGAAAATTTTAGCCCGATTAGAATATATGGAGGCCCTATATGGGGATAAATGGTTGGACAAAGGATAGGAAACATATTCCTAAATTATTATTACACCCGTATACATCATAGGTTAGTGGGAGCATATTGTTGAGAGATATAGACCAGATCGAGTGATGAGGTAGTTTTGATTTGTGCAGGATGTGCCAAGACTAGAGAAAAGTTTCCAATCGGTGACACAAGAGAGGGTGAGTGAGTTTGGGAGGCCACTAGACATGAGAGGTCTATTAGCATAGCGGAGAGGACTATGAGCAGTAGATTGGGATCCTTGTAGTGGACCAACTAATCTTGAGGTGACAGTTGCATACATGGCTTGGTTTAAGGCAATATAGATAGTGGGGAGATCAAAGTTAGTACCATTGAGTTTGCAACATAGGGGGGCCAAGGCATATGGGAGGAAAGTGGGGGTATACTAGACCACCCATAGGAGGGCTACACAGGTGGTGGTATAGAGGACTAGGGTTACAACAAGGTGTTGTAGGATTAATAAGAGGGGCATGGAGGAGGAAGGAGACAAGCAATGGGTGGTGGGGGATAGAGAGGAGGGGGAGGTGGATGGAGAAGACACCAGAGATGAGGGAAAGGACATAGATGGGTGGCATTAGAGTGCAAGGCTAGAGACGGGTGGTAGTGCAAACTATGGGCCATAATAGGAGGGGCAATAGTGATGGATAAGGATAAGGGAGGATGGGCGCCATTGGTGTCAGGAGGATAGGTACTAGTGAAGGTAGACAGACAGGTTCTACTATCATCACTAAGAGCTGGTGGGGGATAGATGGGTAAGGATGAGGCATTGGTGAAGTTTACTGTTTGGAGGAGAATACTATGTTATTGTAAATAATATTTAGATTTTTTTCAAAGAAAATATAGGAATTTAGAAACTTGCTCTTGTAAATTTGAGATTTTTGCATGTGTTACTTGTACACACTAAAATGGTGCACTTCTATGAACCATTACATGCAAGGTTGCTCAAGAATGAGGCCTCACAAAGCGGCTCATAACTCTTTATGCATGGAGTTGCAAGGTTGAAAATTGCTCTCAGCTAGAGCTACAAGCTTGTGACCTTGCTAGTCAACCATACAATGAGAGATTCAAGTGAAGACAAGGGCAACAATGCCAATATCTCCAAGAATCACTATAAAATGCAATGCAATGCAACTAAAATGAAGATGCAATCTAAGCTATGAAAGGAAAGTACAAACTATGCTATGAAAGGAAAGAACAAGTATTACCAAGCCTTCCTATTAGACTATGTGAGCTTATTCTATTGCATAAAAGGAAATCTACATTAAGGATGCCATTATTATGCAACTATGAAAGCAAATATGAACTAGATGATGAAAGCAACAAGTCTTCAATGTCTTCAAACTTAAAATGCACCTAAAACCTGCAGCATAACAATAGCATAAACAAGTGGATATGCAAATGAAGGAGAGAGCTCTCCTTTTATAAGAAATGAGGTGAAATGGACCATTGAGATTAAGAGGCAAAAAGTCTTAATCAGCGGTGGAGCTTGAAAGAGGAGCAATCCATGTGCACAAGTATCCTCCAATACGAAAATAAGAGTTGACTTTATGTCCATATGAGACAAAAAGTGTTTTTCTCCTTTTTATAAAATATGAATAATGCTTTATTTGTGCAACTTAGGATAAGAGGAAAGTGGGGGCTTTTTATTTAATCAAAAGGGGAGGAAATATTCTTTTTAATCAAATAAAGACTTAGGATAAATGGTTAGCCTATAGGATAAAATCCAATATATGATCGAAATTAAGATTTGATCAAGAGATTGATAATGTTGATTATTGATAAAATTGATTCAGGATTGATAAATTGAATAAATGGGGCCCAAAGTCTAGGTGACCATTTTTGGGTGCATACATTTGCCCCTCTTTGACTAATGTGTGATCGATCTGGGAACACATGCAGTCGAAGAAGAATTGAAATGTGAGATCGATCTGGGATCACAAAACAACTCAGATGTGAGGTCGATTCAGGATCACACCCGGACAAGGCATAAACAAAGGCCTTTGAACGTGAGGTCGATTCGGGATCACATTCAAAGTAAGAGATAAGAATCTCAAATTTGAGCGACAGCTCACAGAAGATGTCTGAATCAGGAAAATCAAGGAAATCAGGGATGAGAATCCCCTAGGTACTGCCCCCTCAGAATTGAAATCAAAATCAGGTAGGGAGGAGAACAGCGAATTGATAAGGATTTGATCAAATATGAAGGAAATCACAATCAAATGTAAGGGTCAAATAGGTTAACCATTAGGCAATAAAACATGCCCCAGCCTGACTGAAAAGATGCAGTCAAATGTGAGAAATGAGGGAATGGAATGAATATGAATGAAAGACTGGAAGTTCGGAAGACATGAAAATGAAGAAATGAGGATGCCCCGACAAAGATCGAAAGATTAGGCCTCAAAAGATCAGTCAACTGCGCAGAAGGGGGGAAGATTTTGGAACGTGATTTTAACTATTGAGATGACCTCAAATTTTGATTTCGAGTCTAAAAATGGATCCAGGACGTCGAAATTAGCTAGGGGTGCAATTTTTGCGCAATTCTGAGGTGTTTTGAAAATGAGGTCAAAAAGTCAAAAGACTATAAAAGGGGTGAAAATGTCATTTTTAAAAATCATTTGTCTTTTAGCGATTTGAGAATTTCAGAGTTTTAGAGAGAGAAAATGGCCCAGCAAGCAGGAGTTCCCGTCCATAGGCATCGATTCGAGCGCGCCCGGTTGCACAACCG
The DNA here is from genome assembly GCA_027943335.1 of Chamaecyparis obtusa. Classification (NCBI taxonomy): domain Eukaryota; kingdom Viridiplantae; phylum Streptophyta; class Pinopsida; order Cupressales; family Cupressaceae; genus Chamaecyparis; species Chamaecyparis obtusa. Next base: position 434,819 of record BSBK01007415.1, on the reverse strand, counting down.
GCCACCACACTATCCTGCCCCGGTATGTTTTCGAAAAACTCAAGCTTTTTAGTCATTTTTTGCATTTAATAGCTTATTTTAGCATGTTTTTTCAAATTTTTAAATTTCAAAATTTTTTGATAGGTGAAATATCGCGCGATACTTTAGAAGTATTGTGCACTTTGGGGAGAAGTATCGCGCGATACTTCGCGGGTCCCCAAAGTATCGCGCAACCTAAGGCACCAGTATCGCACGATACTGGGTGAAAGATCGCACGATACTGGGCGAAATATCGTGCGATATAAGGTTTATTGTCCCGCTATAGGGAGAAGTATCACGCGATACTTCTCCAAAAAAAAAATATCGCCCAGCATAAAATTTTGATTTTTAATGCATTTTTGAGCAAAAAATGACATGGGTCTAGACAATGTTACGTTTTTGGGATGTTTTATACTGAGTTTTTAGACATCCATCATGATATGTGCTAACAAATGGCTTGGTTTTGGCTTGCAGGAGGTTTTTTCGGTGCTCATCATCAGAGCGCCGAAGGTGACAGGATTGCGGTGTGTCCGGGATCTAGATGATCTGGGCAATGCCGACCTCAGAGCGATGAGATTTCGGTATCTGCTGAGATACCCATATATCCGAGCGGACCATGGGTTGTTGACTGCTCTTGCCGAGAGATGACATAGTGAGCACAACACCTTCCACCTGCCTACTGGAGAGGCATCAATCACTTTAGAGGACGTCTAAAGGATCTTACGAGTGCCATGTCATGGCGAGCTAGTGAGTATAATTATGTTTTAAGATCTAGTCATAAATATAATGTTTCCATATGATGAAAACTGACATGATTCATTTGTTGGCACAGGTGTACTATGATCAGGATGCCACGGAGGGGCGTCGCTTGGTTCAGGAGATGTTCCAAGATGTCACGATTCTGGATAGGCATATCAGCTGGGAGAGGCTGATAGATGATTTCGGCAGAGACTATCCAGTGCCATGCATAGTGGCATCTATCATTTCATAGATCCTGATGACTGATCGCAGTCAGAAGGGTTTCCCGCTCGGATGGGCTCAGCTTTTGGTGGACTTGATCGGCAGGCTGCGACAGATGGCATGGGGTCCTGCCATATTGGCAGAGATGTACCACGAGCTGTACGAGATCATCTACAGAGACGGTCGAACATGGGCATGCGGTGCCATCCTGGCACAGGTATGGGCGTGGGAGCACATCGCTGTGGTGCACCCCAGGGTTCAGCTGAGGGAGAGGAGGTACCCCTATATCTATAGGTACCTCGGGTTTATATCACATGCCCATTTTGGGGATGTGACCTATTATCGGTGGATTTTGGACGAGATAGCCTCATTCACATGGAGGCCCTACAAGGAGGTTGAGGTTTGGGGAGATGCAGCGGATGAGCTGAGCTACATGCTGTGTAGTCGACCACTGGTAGGTCGGTATGTAGAGATCGTAGAGAGATTCTGCATCACTCGAGTATGGCGGCAGTTTGGGAGGCAGCAGTGAGTCTCGACAGAGACTACCACCTATGCCAGAGCTAGAGACGAGGAGGGTCATGGGTGGCTACCCATGTTGGATTATCAGCAGGCTGTCGCAGAGACAACAGGTATTAGGAGCGAGCCCTAGGAGTATTTCCCAGAGATGGCAGATGCAGGGGCTGATGGAGCCTACAGAGCAGAGTGGTGGAGGGTGCCCTTCCCTCGGTTTACAGTACTTGATGCACAGGTACCAATGCCAGGAGGAGACAGAGGAGATGATGGGGGAGATGGAGGAGATGGAGGGGACGGAGGAGAGGGAGGAGGGGAGGGAGGGGATGGAGGAGATGGCAGGAGGGGGAGGGGGAGGAGGATGGAGAGAGGAGAGGGGTCGAGATCAGGTGGCCGAAAATAGTTACAGGGACAGCGATCAGCGACACCTGAGGAGGAGGTGAGACCAGCTCGTCGATAGGTGGAGGTACATCAGGAGCAGCCTACGGGGGGAGAGGATCTGAGAGCCCAGATACAGGCTCAGGAGGTAGAGATACAGCAGCTCTGGACCACTATAGCCATGAGAGATCAGCAGCTACTGGATCTGAGGGCAGAGCGGGATCAGCAGATATCTGATCTCAGGGCAGAGATAGCACGCCGTGAGGTGATGGCACAGGCCGAGGCACTGGAGCTCCGACGAGAGTCAGCGAGAGCAGCCTATTATCATAGGTTATATCTGCAGGCCATCCCAGAGGGTGAGAGAGCACCATCATACTCTCAGCGGGTAGGGGTATCAGACGTGGTACTCGATAGGAGAGCTATGCCTCCTCCACCACCACGAGCTCCTCACGAGGGTGGTAGTGAGTTTTAGGGCTTAGATGTTTTGGACACATTTTGAGACTTTTGATCCAGATTTTGGGATCTCATATTGTATTGTATATCATGACATTGTATATAGATTTATGAGATTACTGGATGTTCGATGTATCATGTGTATTTGTCTCACTTGTGATGGATGTATCAGTTTATGTATATTATCTTATCATTTTGCTCAAAAATGCTTATGTATGTTCTCTCTCATAGATGTATGTTTGATTCTCACGTGTATGATATAGACTCATGTTTCTTAAAAATGACAGTTTTGATATAGATATGATGATATGATTAACCTCTTGTGATGAACAGGAACAGGTTCGAGATGAAAAAGACAAGGAGTGAAAGACATGATCGAGAAGAAGAAAAGGTGAGTGTAGTCGACTGACAGGTCCATGTAGGATGCAAAGGAGAGCTCTCTCCATATGCAAAATGCAAGACTAGACTATCATGAACCTAAAAATGCAAGCTACTATGAAAGTGGTTGACTTGCAAGGTCACAACGCTTATAGACATCTAATTATCATCATTGAGCATTATTGGTAGCATCGTAAGATCATACAATGCACACTAGTGTAACTATGTGGATATGAATATGATCTTTATCAGATAGAAATGTGGAAATCTCACCTAGGCATCAAAGACATGGAGGTCAAGATGACTAATGCAGTGAGATCACCTAAGTTTTGATATGGCGAGATTACGCTTGTATCAAGACACATGAAAGTCAGGATAGCTATAAGCATGCACTTGCGAAACAGTCAAGGATAATACCTTGTCAATCCATAGTGTCAAGTAGGACCAACATAAATGCTCATGATAGTTAATATCAAAAAAATATACCCACAAGCAGATAAAGAAAGAAAACATGTTCTCATTCCCTCAGTCTTCTAGCTATGCATCATCGAAAACTTCTCAGGGAGAGATCACTCATCAAAGAAATCCTCATAGATAGCAAACAAAGAAAAATAAAATCATCATATCGTCATCGAGTTGATTGTTTAAGTGCGTGTGTGTTGGTCATAGAGTCAGACTCTGAGTATTGCATCTGCACATGAGCATTATCACATTATACTTAGACTATAGGCAAGACATCTAATAAGTGTTAAGAAACACTCGACGCAAGGGTAGTGTTGAAAAACACTGTTGGGGTGGTGTTGAAAAACACCTATTGCGAAATGCCCCAAGAGACAAACGCACCTAAAAGACCAATGCTAACAGTTATGCCCCCTAGACAAAGACAAAGACCAATTCCAGACTAAGTCAAATAAGGTCAAGGCATGATGGGAAGTGGCTAAGTGTCGAGGACGCATGCTAACAAATAGGAGTGCAAAGGCCTCAAGTAGCGCCTGTTTCTAGGTTTTCACCACTTGGATTCTTTTTTTCATTTTTTCCTTTTTTTGTATTTTTACTACCAAGGCGCCTATTGCTAGGTTTTCACCAAGGCACTTTTTTATTTTTTTGATTTTTTGAATATTTTGATTTTTTTGTATTTTTTCAGGACTTTATATGCTTTTTAGGATTTTTTCAGCATCATATATCAATTTTTTTGGGATTTTTTCAGGATCAATAAGTATGTACAAAGGATGCCTCCAGACAGAACGGGCATCAAGGATAGAACTTCTTGAGGTGCACAATGTTGATGGGATCAGGGAGCTGTTCTCCATCAGGATCTGACAGTAAATACGCACCAGTATCAAAAGCAACTGTGATGACATATGGTCCAAGCCAGTTAGGTTCAAACTTTCCCTTTTGCTCTCTGTTTTGTTGGTTCTTAGGGTTCTCTCGCAAAACAAGATCACCTATTTGAAATTCTCTAGGGCGAACCTTCTTGTTGAATGCCTTGGACATACGCTTCTGATACACTCACATATGATCAAAGGAAGCCTTACGCTTCTCATCTAGAAGTTCTAGCTCCTGTAACCTCATGGCGCGGTAATCCTCATCTGTAATCAAACCTTTGAGTGAGACTCTAAGTGATGGTATCTCGACTTCTAAAGGTAATACCGCTTCAGCGCCATAGGTGAGAGAAAAAGGAGTGGCTCCTGTAGGTGTGCGAATGCTTGTTCTGTAAGCCCATAGTGCTGGATTGATTTGTAAGTGCTAATCCCTACCATTCTTGTGCACTGTTCGATGAAGAATCTTAAGAATGATTTTGTTAGAAGCTTTTGCCTGTCTGTTTCTTTGTGGAAAATAGATGGAGGACCAGTGTTGCTTGATTTTAAACTTTTTGCATAGGTGCTTTAGGTCCTTATTCTTAAATTGGCCTCCATTGTCAGTAATGATCTCAGAAGGCACTCCAAATCGATAAATGATATGGTTCAAGATGAACAAAGAAATAGTCCTTCCTAAAGCAACAGAAAGTGGCACAGCTTCCACCCATTTTGTGAAGTAGTCAGTGGCAGTAATAATGAACTTGTGTCCACCTGATGAATTGGGATGAATCTGCCCAGCCAGATCAAAGGCCTAGCGCTGAAATGGCCAATGAGAAACAGAAGGGATCAGCTCCCTACCTGGAGCATGAATCAGGTTGCCATGTTTCTGACATTTCTCACATGACTTAGCAAAGGTGACTGCGTCTGTCTACATTATGGGCCAATAATATCCCACCCTAAGCAACCTTCGGGCCATGGCAAGACCATTAGAATGTCCACCATAAATGCCCTCGTGGATGTCAACTAACGCTTGGTTGGATTCCTCCTTTTCCAAGCACCTAAGGAGCGTCCCATCTAAACCCCTCCTATATAAATCACTAGAGATGAGGGTGTGGTGAGAGGCGTTACGGATGAGGTTTCGGCATTTGGAGTGGTTAAATGTGTCGGGGATGATGCCATCACGAAGATATGAATAGATAGCACCATATCAGGAAGACTCGTGTGTGATAATGGTACAAATGACATGGCTTTCAGATGAGTCAAAAATGGGATGGTGTAGCTCTTCCACCAGGAATTCAAATCTGGATTCATGTGTCTCCAACTGAAGAAGTGAAGCTAATGTGGCCATGGTATCTGCAGCTTTGTTCTCTGTCCTAGGGATCTGTTGAAACGTCACAAAGGTGAAATAGCATCTCAAAGAATCAACCATCTTTTTATAGGGTATCAATTTGTCATCCTTGGTTTGATACTCTTCATTGACTTGGTTGATGATTAACTGGGAATCCCCAAAGACATGTAACTCTGTGATGTTCCATTCTATAGCCATTCTCAAGCCATTAGTTAAAGCTTCATATTCTGCAATATTATTGGTACCTGGGAATAATAGTTTGTAAGACTTCGGAATGTTGTACCCATGTGGAGAAACAAATAACACTCCAGCACCTGATCCATTTTGCATGCGGGAACCATCAAAGAACATTGTCCAAGTGCGAGTAGTTGTATACAAGATGTGTTCGTCTGGGAATTCCACTTGGACTGGCATACTATCCTGGATTGGAAAATCAGCTAATTGGTCGGCAATAGCTTGCCCTTTTATTGCCTTCCTTGCAACGTACTCTATGTCAAATTCAGTTAGGACCATCATCCATTTAGCAAGTCTACCCGTCAGGGCAGCCTTACTAAGCAAGTATTTAAGGGGATCAATTTTGGCAACCAAATGTATGGTATGAGCAAGCATGTAGTGGCATAACTTTTGAGAAGCAAACACCACCGCGAGACAAGACTTCTCAATATTATTGTAATTGATCTCATAGGAGACTAGAGTACGACTGATATAGTAGATGGCCCGTTCTTTCCTAGTATCATCTGATTGAGCCAATAATGCCCCCAGGGAAGTGTCTGTAGCTGAAATATATAGGATCAATGGTTTTCCTAGAATAGGAGGCATTAGAATCAGAGGATGAGCCAAGTATTGTTTGATTTGATCTAGGCTCTTTTGACAATCCTCATTCCAAACACAAGAACCACCCTTATGCAATGTCTTGGTGAAGGGTTGCGCTCTATCTGCAAGCTGAAAAATAAACCTCCTAATTGATTGAAGACGTCCCTGAAGACTTCTCATTTGGCTGATATTTCAAGGAGGTGGCATATCTAGGATTGCTTGGACCTTTTCGGGGTCAACCTCGATACCTTTTGCTGATATTATGAATCCTAAAAGTTTGCCTGAGGTGACGCCAAATGCGCACTTCTTTGGATTCAATCTGAGTTGAAATTATTCCATACGATCTAGAATTACTTCCAGATCATTGAGGTGTGTGTCCCTTTTTCTTGATTTTGCCAGGGTATCATCCACATAATCTTCCATATTTTTGTGCATCATATCATGAAAGATAGTCGTCATAGCTCTTTGGTAGGTTGCTCCTGCATTCTTTAACCCGAATGGCATGACGTTCCAGCAATAGGTTCCCCATGCACATGTGAATGCTATTTTTTCTTGGTCTTCAGGAGCTATTTTGATTTGATTATACCCCGAGAAACCATCCATTAGAGAATATATGTCATAGCCTGCTGTCATGTCCACTATCATGTCAATGTTTGGAAGTGGAAAATCATCCTTTGGGCATGCTTTGTTTAAATCTCTAAAATCTGTGTAGACACAAATGGACCCATCATGTTTGGAGATGGGTACTATGTTTGAGATCCATTCTGCATAATCGATGGCTCTAATAAATCTAGCTCTCAAAAGTTTTTCTAATTCCCCTTTGACAAGTAGAGCTACATGTGGATGCATTTTTCTTAATCTCTGTTTTACTGGCTTGAATCCTGGAGCTATGGATAAGTGATGCATTATGAGATTCGTGTCAAGCCTTGGCATGTCTGAGTAGGTCCATGCAAAATTAATTTTCTTTTTCTGTAAAAACTGTACATATGCCTTGGTCTCTTCCTCTGATAAAGACTGAGCAAGATGGACTATCTGAGGATTTTCTTCTGTGTTTAAATTGACTGGTTTTGTTGGTTCAATCAATATTGATGATCTATCCTGGAAATAACTCGGCAAGTTATTAAGTACCTTATCCTTAGGTGCCTCAAAGAGGTTTTCACCTTCGGATGCGTCATTTCTTTTTACTATTTTTGGTTTTGACACTGCCACAAAGTGGTTTTCGCCATCAGACCTATTTTTTTTTTTCTCTTTTATTTTGAGACTGAGGTACTTAATATCAGGCTCTGTCATGCTGGTTGTTGGTTCACTGGTGGAAGAAGCCACGGGTTCAAGAGCATTCAGATAGCAGGCAATTTGGTAATCATTATGGAAGGTGAGGAATGTGGGCTCTTGATGGCGTTGAGACCAGTCAATTAGGTCAAAGTGAACAAGGGGTAAGTCAATGGCGGGTTTGATGTTGTTTATGCGAAAGGTGTCATCTCTGGTGACCATATAATCAGAGTTCATCAAGTCTTCTCCTAAGATACCCGAATTAGGACTCATCCTATCAAACGAAGCGTCGTCCACTAAGGCGATTTGAGGAGGGCAATCCTCTAGTCCGACACTAAGATTGTTAGTCGCATCGGGTTGGGTACTATAGGCATGGATAATATCCACGTCTAGATCAATTGTTGCATCTGAAAGTGAGTCCCATTCATATTCATGGGAGTCTGTCTCTGAGTCATCGTTTAGGCCTCGTGATGTAGAAGCCTCAAGGTTAGGAAGGGTTTTCCCCTCTCTAGTGCTAGTATTGGTACTATCCATTGCAGCTAGGACAATAACACTTTCCTTTGTCGATCTAGCAGTCACACAGTCACTATCCGTCGCAGCTGGGATAGTAGGACTATCAAGCATCAAATCTGTGGAATCTCCCCAAAGGAGATTCGTTGAGGGCACCCAATCATCAGACACATCTTGTTGATTGGAAAGATCAGGCGTATAATCTGCATCACTGTCACTGTCCGTCGCAGGTGGGACAGGGACACCTTTCTTTTTCTTATTCTCAAAACCTAAGCCAACCGTGGACTTATTCTTTCATCCAAAAAGAGCATGATCAAGAGGCTCAGCTTTAGCGTCCAGCCTATGACTAAGGGGACCATATCCCGGATATCCCATATTTTTAACCAGTGTATATCCTTTCCCATAAGTTTCAAGTGAAGGAGCAAAATTCTCGTTGTGTTTGTATTTCTCTTCGTGATAGATCCAGTCCCTTATGGCAACTTCCTCTTTCTCTTCCTGAATGGGGACCGAAGAATCAACAAATTTCCCAAATAATGTCATTGCCGATGATGAAGGTTTTGTACTTGGTGATGGTATCCCATAAGACCTAGGAGAGATTGGCATTTTTGTAAAAGAATCAATCTTATAATCTCCCATCCCAAGATCCATGGTCTTGAACTTCTGCTTGCATTGTTCAAGTGAACTACTAGGACTGTCAGCTTCCCTATTCAAAGGTACATGTGATCCCACAGAAATGTTATTAACTGATAAAGCACTATCTCCAGGGATGCAAATTTCTACACCGTTATGGGGAAACTTAACACACTGGTGATATGTTGATGGGACTGCTTGCATTTCATGAATCCATGGCCTACCTAGCAAAATGTTGTAGGCTAGAGGTCCAACATCAAAAATTTAGAATAATATATCCTTTTCTACGGGACCAAAGCGAACAGGCAAAACAGCCAATCCCTTAGACTTCTTTCTGCTTCATCATATGCTTTGATTATGATCCTTTTCTTTGTGTCAATGACGTTCTCGGAATATCCTAGAGCCAGCAACAAACTCAGGGTACAAATATTGAGTCCCGCACCCCCATCTATCAGTACATGCCTAACACGGGTTTCATGAATCATGACTTTGATGTGTAAGGCCAAGTTATGTGGGTGACTGATGGATTTGTCATCTTCTTCAGAGAAGGTGAGGTAATGAGGGCTAGCCAAATGGTTGACCATGTTTTGGAATTGGTCAATATCTAAGTTATTAGGGACATTGGCTGCTCGCAAAGCATCCTTAAGGACGTGCTTGTGCTTAGGAGATAATTCTAAAAGCTCAAAAATGGATATCTGCGCGGGTGTACATTGTAGCTGGTCAATAAGATTATAATTGGAATCAGGACCAACGACAGACTTGGGAGGAGCACCTTTGGACATGGGCTGCTTGGACTTGCTAGTGCTAGGACCTTTAATGATAATGGGCGTGTGGGCCTGACCCCTAGTGACAGCATTGAGAGACTGGGGCGTTCTTTGTGAGTGAGGGCCTCTTATCACCACAGCGGGTCTTTCATCAGTCATAGAAGTTGAGTCCACATTATGTCCATAGGAATCTTTCCCTCTCATCATGTTGACACTATCATCCACAACTTCAAGCATGTTAATGACATTCTCTGCATTTGTGTAGGTGTAGTTGATAGCCGCCTTGCCATTCTTATTGTTAGAATTCTCTCCTTTCTCATATTTAGGCAAGGGCTCTTTAAAGGCTTTATGATCCGCATTAGTGGTTAACCCATCCACTTGTAATTGTCCTTTCTCAATAAGTGTTAGCTTGTGGTGACTAATCAGGAAAGAACTATCCAGGAAAGTACTGTACACTTTTCCTCTCGACCTCACCGGGGTTCGGGGCCGGGCCGGGCCCCGAGCGGGGGTTTGGGGGCGGCAGCCCCCAAGAGCAGGGGTTCGGGGGCGCAGCCCCCGAGGAATTTTTTTTTTGAGGCCGACTACTTTTTTCGGTTATTTGGGCCGACTACTTATAACTCATTCTAACCCTAAAGCGGGAAAATATTGTATAATATGGCTTAGGGTTAGGGATTTTTTACGATGTATGATTTTAGTACTTGCGGCAGAGTTGGGCTGTAAGGGATTACGGATTGTAATCAGGTTGTAATCACTGGATAATAATAATATTGGACTTGCTGTTGGTGGACGTAGCCCAGGGATTGGGTGAACCACGTTAAATCTGTGTGCCATTGTGTTCTATTCTGTGTGGTTTATTATTTTCTGATATTAGTTATATTTGCACATAATTGTTATTTCTGCCTTGTTAATCCTCACAAGTGGTATCAGAGCCAGGTTATTTCATTCGTTCTTTCATCTATTCTCTGAAGCAGGTCTCACGAGTTAGTGGGAGAGTCTCTCGGTTAAGTGGGAGAAATGGCAGAAGAGGGTAGGCTGAAGGTTGATAAGTTTAATGGGCAGAACTTCCAGTTATGGAAGATGCAAATGGAGGATTATCTCTATCAGAAGGATCTATGGCGGCCATTAGAGGGAGTAGCCAAGAAAGAGCAATCAATGTCTCAGGAGGATTGGGATATTTTGGATAGGAAGGCACTGGGGAGTATTCGTCTATGCCTGGCACAATCGGTGGCATTCAATATTACTGAAGCAAAGACAGCTAAAGATCTGATGGAAACCCTAGCGAAGTTGTATGAAAAGCCTTCAGCTTCAAACAAGGTATTTCTTATGAAGCGTTTATTTAATATGAAAATGGTAGAAGGTGGATCAGTTACTGATCATTTGAATGAGTTTAATACAGTTACAAGTCAATTAACCTCAGTTAAAATTACTTTTGATGAAGAGGTTAGGGCTCTCTTGATTTTGTGTTCTTTGCCAGAAAGCTGGAATGGCTTGGTAATGGCTGTTAGTAATTCTGTTTCTGGTTCTAATACCCTAAAGTATGATGATGTTATTGGTGTTATATTGAGTGAGGAAATTCATAGGAAAAGCTCAGGGGCATCCACATCGGGTAGTGTATTGAACACAGAAAGCAGAGGTAGAACAAGAGATAGAGGAAACAACTCTGGAAATCGTGGGAAATCAAGAGGAAAATCAAAGGGAAAGAGGTCTGAATCTAAAGGGCCAAATGATTGCTGGTACTGTGGAAAACCAGGTCATAAGAAAAAAGATTGTTGGTCTCGGAAGAAAGATCAAGGAGACAAAAATGATGGAAACAAGGAGGCAAATGTGGTAAGTAACAAATCTGAGGAGGATGCTTTGCTCTTGTCCTTAGAAAGTATTGATGATTCATGGGTTTTAGATTCTGGGGCTTCATTTCATGCTACACCCCATAGAAGTTATTTTGTTGATTATGTCCAAGGGGATTTTGGGCTAGTTTATTTGGGAGATAATGAACCCTGTCAGATTGTTGGAAAGGGAAAAATTAAGATTAAGTTGCAGAATGGGAATCATTGGCTACTACAAGAGGTAAGACATGTTCCAAGGCTGAGTAGGAATTTAATTTCAGCAGGGCAACTGGGTGATGAGGGTTGCACAGTTACTTTTAATGATAAAAATTGGAAGGTTTCAAAAGGTTCCTTAGCAGTAGCAAAAGGTGTGAAAGTAGGCACCTTATACCTTTGTACAGGTCATACTGTTCCTTCTACTTTAATTGTTTCAGAAGATAATGAATGCTCAGGAACAGTGGCTGCAGTTGAGCAGGATGAAAATCAAACTGTTGCTGTAGATTTTGACACAGCACTGTGGCACAACAGACTCGGGCACATGAGTGAAAAAGGTATGAAATTACTTCATTCAAAGAAAGTTTTACCTGGTCTGAAATGTGTCAATATGGATTTCTGTGAAAGTTGTGTTTATGGAAAACAAAAGAGAGTTAGTTTTGTGAAGAGTGGGAAGGAAAAGAAAAATGAGAGATTAGAGCTTGTGCATACAGATGTATGGGGACCAGCTCAGGTATCTTCCCTTGGTGGCTCTCTATATTATGTTACATTTATAGATGATGCAACAAGAAAAGTATGGATTTATTTCCTTAGACAGAAATCTGATGTATTTCAAACTTTTAAGAAATGGAAATGCTTGGTTGAGACTGAGACTGGTAAAAAGTTAAAATGTCTCAGATCTGATAATGGTGGTGAGTATTGCAGCACAGAATTTGAAGAATATTGTTCCTCTAATGGTATTGGTAGGCAGAAAACTGTACCAAGGACTCCATAAGAAAATGGAGTGGCTGAACGCATGAACAGGACAATAATGGAGCGTGCAAGGAGTATGAGGTTGCATGCTAGGCTGCCCAAAAATATGTGGGCAAAGGCAGTGAACACTACTGTTTATTTAATCAATAGAGGCCCCTCTACTCCTTTGGACTGTGGTATTCCAGAGGAAGCATGGAGTGGTAAGAAGGTGAGTTATTCTTTTCTCAAAACCTTTGGTTGTGAAGCTTTTGCACTTATAGATTCTGAAAATAGAACCAAGCTGGAAGCTAAGTCAAAGAAATGTGTATTTGTTGGGTATGGCATTGATGAATTTGGTTATAGGCTTTGGGATTTTGAAAATCATAAAATTGTAAGAAGCAGGGATGTCATATTCAATGAGAAAGTATTGTACAAAGATCTGTTGCTGCAACATGAGAAGAAAGAAAATGACTATGTAGTACTGGATGATACTCCACAAGTTCATGTTCCAGTAGTTCCTTATGCTCCGCAACAACAGCAACAACAAATACCACACACCCCAGTGAGTGTTAGACGGTCAACAAGGCTAAGTAGACCTCCAGAAAGATTTTCTCCATCTTTGTATTCTATTCTGTTAACAGATGCTGGTGAACCTGAATGTTATAATGAAGCTGTGCAGGTGGATACAAAGCTTCAGTGGGAGTCTACAATGACAGATGAAATGGACTCTTTGCTGAAAAATCAGACATGGGATTTATGTAAGTTACCTGCAGGTAAAAGGGCTTTACAGAATAAATGGGTTTACAGGATCAAAGAAGAGGATGGAGGTACGAAAAGATTTAAAGCCAGATTAGTTGTAAAAGGATTTGCACAGAAACATGGTATTGATTATGATGAGATATTTTCTCCAGTTGTTAAAATGACTTCTATTCGTACTGTTTTAAGTATTGTGGCTACTGAAGATTTGCATTTAGAGCAGCTTGATGTTAAAACAGCCTTTCTTCATGGTGATTTGGATGAAGAAATATATATGGTTCAGCCACAAGGATTTGAGGTCAAGGGTAAGGAGAATTTGGTGTGCAGATTGCAGAAAAGTTTATATGGCTTGAAGCAAGCACCTCGGCAATGGTATATTAAATTTGACACTTTTATGAATGGGCATGGATATAGTCGGTGTCATTCTAACCATTGTGTTTATTTTAAGAGGTTGGATGATGACAGCTACATTATTTTATGTTTATATGTTGATGATATGCTTGTAGCTGGGTCTAACATGGATCACATTAAGGGGTTGAAACAACAGTTAGCAAAATCTTTTGCTATGAAGGATTTGGGGGCAGCAAAACAAATCCTTGGTATGAAAATTTGTAGAGATAGAAAAAATAGGAAATTGTCTCTATCTCAGGCTGATTATATTGAGAAGGTGTTGCAACGTTTCTGTATGGAAAATGCCAAAGCTGTCAGCACACCTTTGCCTGGTCATTTGAAATTGACTAAGGATATGTGTCCCAAGACACCAGAAGAAGAGACTAAAATGTCTAAGGTACCTTATGCTTCAGCTGTAGGGAGCTTAATGTATGCTATGGTATGTACTAGGCCAGATATTGCACACGCAGTGGGAGTCGTTAGCCGTTATATGAGTAACCCTGGTATTGAGCATTGGAATGCAGTCAAATGGATTCTCAGATATTTGAGAGGCACATCCAGTAAGTGTTTACACTTTGGGGGTTCTACTACTACTGTACAAGGCTATGTTGACTCAGATTTGGCAGGAGATATAGATAGCAGGCGGAGTACTACAGGTTATATATTTACTGTTGGTGGGACAGCAGTGAGTTGGATTTCTCGACTACAAAAGGTGGTTGCCTTATCCACTACAGAGGCAGAGTATGTTGCTGCTACAGAGGCAGCCAAGGAGATGATATGGCTTCAATTCTTCATGGAAGAATTGGGACATCCACAAAAGGATAATTTTCTACATACAGATAGCCAAAGTGCCATTCATCTTGCAAAGAATTCTGCTTTGCACTCAAAGACAAAACACATACAGTTGCGGTACCATTTCATTCGATCAGTTTTGGATGATGGACAGTTAAGGCTGGAAAAGATTCATACTGATGATAATCCAGCAGATATGTTTACCAAGGTAGTAACAAGGGAGAAGTTGAACTCATGTTCAGCTTCAGTTGGTCTTTTAGACTGAACAAAATAAAGGAACAACTGAGTCCAAGGTGGTTCAATCCAGTGGGAGCCTCATGTGGGTAGCGGTATTGCTACAGGATCAGTCTCCAAGTGGGAGGTTTTTAGTATAGTGTGGATACTGATCAGTCACCAAGTGGGAGATTGTTAGCTTGTGGTGACTAATCAGGAAAGTACTATCCAGGAAAGTACTGTACACTTTTCCTCCCGACCTCGCCGGGGTTCGGGGCCGGGCCGGGCCCCGAGCGGGGGTTTGGGGGCGGTAGCCCCCAAGAGCAGGGGTTCGGGGGCGCAGCCCCCGAGGAAATTTTTTTTTTGAGGCCGACTACTTTTTTCGGTTATTTGGGCCGACTACTTATAACTCATTCTAACCCTAAAGCGGGAAAATATTGTATAATATGGCTTAGGGTTAGGGATTTTTTACGATGTATGATTTTAGTACTTGCGGCAGAGTTGGGCTGTAAGGGATTACGGATTGTAATCAGGTTGTAATCACTGGATAATAATAATATTGGACTTGCTGTTGGTGGACGTAGCCCAGGGATTGGGTGAACCACGTTAAATCTGTGTGCCATTGTGTTCTATTCTGTGTGGTTTATTATTTTCTGATATTAGTTATATTTGCACATAATTGTTATTTCTGCCTTGTTAATCCTCACAATAAGGTCTTGGACAAGATGCTTGAGTTTAAAACAATTTTCTATGTCATGTCCAATCCCATTATGGAAAATGCAAAAATCCTTAGCATCCCACCAATGAGGTAAAGGATCCGGTATGCGATGTTTTGTAGGATCCTGTGGGTGTGCCAAATTATGAGCAACTAATGTCTTAAAAACATCTGCGTAAGATTCTCCCAATTTGGTAAATTGTCTTTTCTCCGTTTTAGATCTCTTTTGATACTTAGGTTTGTCTTGTTGTGTCGAAGACGTTTGCAACTTCATAGCTTAAACTGCATGAGAGAGGTTAAGAACTCCTTCATTTTTGACCTGAGATGAGTCAACAACTCCGTCGTTGACCACTTGCTTGTTTTTGTTCCAATAGGAGTTCTTTTTGTCCTTGCTACCATTAGTATTGTTATTTTGGCTATTGTTGTTATTTGTTGGTTTAGCCAAAATTCCTTGTTCTTTTAGGACATCCTCAATGCGACATGCCACCTCTATCATAGTATCAAAGGAATTAAATGGGATTTTCTTGACTTCATATCTTAGTTCTGGTATTAGATTGTTCACAATGATATCAATTCTCTCCTCTTTAGGGATTGTCCTTGGGTATTTCAAACACAATCACCTCCATCGTTGTAAAAATGTGACAAAAGATTCCCCTTGATTTTGCTTAAGTTTACACAAATCAAGCATTGTGACCGACCTCGATAAGTTGTAAGCAAAATGCTGAACAAATCTTTGGACAAGCTCTTTAAATGTCTTTACTAGAGGGGAAAGGTTGGTGAACCATTCCATGGCTTGACCTTTTAAACTCCTTGGGAATAATCTCATCAAGAAGGAGTCTTCATGGTGAAAGGAAAAGCTCATTATGTAGAACTGTTGAACATGGTCGTGAGGGTCACCAGTGCCATCATATTTGTCGTATGTTGGGAACTCAACTTTCTTATGGAATTCTACCATCATCACACTTTTGTCAATGGGGTTAGGACATATGGAGTCCAAATGAAATTTGCTCTTGGGAGCCTTCATCCTGTCTATATCCTTTTGCATTTGTAAGATCACCTCATCAGTTGAAGGGCTCTGTTTCTTGATCTTTTGGTGAACATCAAAATTATATGGAACTTTAGCACCTTTGTTGATAAGACTTTCCAAGAATTGGTCTTTGTTTTGTTCCACATATTGCTCCACATATGCTTGAAAGGATGGTTCTTGTTGCATAGTCATGAAGTCCAAATGATCAATTTTAGCATAACTTCCTCCATGCTGTGAGCCATGATGTGCTTGTTGGGAGGGTTGCTTTGAATGTCTATGAGACGACTGTCTCCTATGATGGTCATATCTTGAAGTCCTTCTTCCTCTAGGACTTGGGGATCGTGAGGGTGTCTTTGATCTTCTTCGAGGGCTAGGGGAAGGGGTAGATGGGGGTGAGTTGGTCCCACTATTGGCTCCCCTCCCGTTAAATCAGCTTTGGAGTTGTTGTGCATAGTGTCTATCTTCTTCTTCTTGGGTGACTCTTTTCTGTATATCCAACAATGCACGTTCCTCTTCCTCTACTTGTCTGAATTTTTTCTTTTTAGCAGCCTGTTCATCTAAATAGGCTTGCTTCTCTCTCTCAATGCTTTTCAATCTTGTATTTGCATATCGAGAGGTGTCTTTAAGTGGGGAGGTTTGTCTTGAATGCCTCATTGTATTAGCTGCGTTGATGTGGTGATCACTAGATTCATTGTTCTGGTCTTCGTGTTGTGACCCTGAATCTGAGTGAGCTTGCTTATGATGTCTTTCAGCTTGTTGATGAGCATCAAAATACCTCACATTGTTGGGAGGTGACCCGGGTGGACTAGCATGAGAAGAACCACCATACTCTCTTCTGTGTCGTTGGAAGATATCCTCAAGAGTTTGATTCATGGCTTCTCTTTGTTGTCGGGTGTGTAACTCATGTCCATACTTGATGAAAGTGGTACAAAAGAGGTGCTCACTTCACTAGGATTAGCTCCTGGATTAAAAAAAACCTCAGATTCACTCTTAGGAGATTGGTTAAAAAGGGGTCCTTTTCCCTTAGGTTGTCGACGAGTCTTGACGGGTGGTAACTAGCTAAAGGCAATAGGGGGTCGCTTCCCTTGATTAACTTGGTACCTTGTCGTAACTGACATGAAAGAGAGATACTCTCAATGATAAGGTGACCTTTCAAAGTGTCAACGCCAAACTAGGATAATCAAAGTCCTCTATTGTCCAAAGAGAAATGAAAAGAGAAAAAAAAAGGGCTTTACCAACACTGTCAAAGAGGTGCTTCAAATCAAAGGGTGACTACCCTTGCACTTTTGAATCAGGAGGTTGGACTAGGCCAAAAGATAATTGAAATTGAGATGAAAATGAAAGCGATTTGGACAATAAGAGTACTAAAATTTTCCCATAATATAGCTAACAATTTTAAAGATGAACCTTGGCACCAAGAATGGCTTTCTAACTTGACAATTATTCCAAAGTGATTTCGTAAATCAAATGATGCTATCCCAGAGGACTAAAAACCAAAAATTTGGAGTCAAGACAGGTCTCAAATGTCAGGGTGAGAAGCCTGCTCTAAGACCTAGCCTAATTAACAGCAACTGAAACTGACCAAAATTTAAGCACGACAAAAATAAACCAGGCGATATACTCCAGGCTACTGGGGCGATAAACATATAACCGCGCGATACTTCACCCAAAGCCAGGCGATACTTCTTAATACTGGCGGGCGATATACTCCAGGCAGGTCGGGCGATAGTCCGTCAAGGGCGAACTATCGCGGGATATTTCTCTTCAAAGCGAGTGATATTTCTAGCAAGTGCGAAGTATCGCGCGATACTTCGCTTTACAGGGCGCGATACTATTGCAGAATTGTTTAACTCTTGACCAGATTTGTGCAAAATTTGCATTTTTGGGTCTGTTTGGTCAAAAGTTTCGGTCTGAGGGTTGATGTTTTTGATTTCAGTCACAATATCAGCAAAATTTCGGTAGGTTTGCAAACAGTAAGGGATCAAAACATGGTCTCAAACACTTGAAACAAGGGCAAAAGAAACCTTGCCAAGACAAACACTTGTGATATCAGAATTGAAACAACACCCTATGAATGCTACCGATTGTTTGTATGTAAGAACGTTTGTACTGGTATCACACAATTGAAGACACTTCAAGCAAATCTATCCTAGAAAGTCAAGGCTCAATACTTACCAACTTAGCCCACAACTTGATGCCCCCTTGCCTCACACCAAGTGGTTACCTAAAAGAGATGTTGGCTTTGTCATGGAAATGTCAAATGACACAACCAAAGGGACACATATGGTGAGTATCTTAAGGTGATCCGGGTAAACCACTTGGATCAATCCTTGCACTAAGAAGATAAGCGGCTAAAAGAAGGTGGCTTCTATCTAATGGTTCTTAATAAGGATTTCCGTTCACAACACCCCTCTTGCTCCTCATAAAGGACTAGGACCTCGCGGCCTCAAGAGTACCTTAAGCATTCTTGCTCATTGTTTTCCCCATGGTCGTAATCCCATGAGCTACTCACATCAAACGAGGGAAAGTGTTATGTCTATGAAGGTTTTTGGTGTCCTTGATAGCCTTGAGATTATAGTGAGTTGGAATCACTTGCCACCAAGGAAAATGATGACAAGGTTGTCCCCACTTGAGTCGTTCCTCTTGATTGCTCAAGAGCAGGCCCGCTAAAGGATCCTAAACTAAATAAAAATGGATCAACTCTTGAGGTTCAAGGTTTTTGATTCACCACAAGGGTGAAGAGCATACTCCCCTATCTCAAAAATCTCTCCCAAACACACCAAACAAAGAGATTCAATTACTCCCTTGCTTCCAAAACCTTAAGATGGGTCAAGATTTTTTGATTTACCTAAAGGTGAAGAGCATACTTCTCCTACCACCTCAAGATCCCTTTCACAAGGTATTAAGATTCCTAATACAATTAGTGAATGCCACACTTGAAAGGAAAGCAAATAAATAAGCAAGATTTTTTTTTTTGTTTTTATGCTTGGGCAGCCCTGCAAAAACTGTTAGAAGCCCTCTTTGACATGCGTTTTTAGCAATTTTCAAGCAAATGAGAGTACCTACAAACACAACTTGTTAGACCCACAAGGTTAGTAAAATCACAATCCAAATGTAAACATGCAATAAACTGCTAGATTTAAGCTAAAAGATGCGGGTTAGACCTATCTAAACACAGCAAAACAAAACAACAAGCCAAAATAATCAAATTCAGACAAGAAAGCTAGAAACGCAAGTCTCTGTCAGACCAGGCGATATTTCTCAGACTTCACCAGTATCGCGCAATACAGTTTCCTATAGTCGGGTGATATTTCTCAGTCGCGCGATATTTCTCAGTCACGCGATACTTCTCACTATGGGCGGGCGATACTTCACCCGATAACAGGCGATATTTCTGAGTACCGGTGGGCGATTCTTCTTTCGCGCGAAGTGTCGCACCGCTATACAAAGGTATATCGCGCGATATTTCTGAGAAGTATCGCGCGATACTCTGAGACAGAAAATCAGAGACTGAAAATCAAACCAAAAATTGACGAAAATATTGACGAAAAATGCAGAATTAAAGGGACAAAGCTAATCTACTCTGCCCCACGGTGGGCGCCAGAAATGTACACACTAAAATGGTGCACTTCTATGAACCATTACATGCAAGGTTGCTCAAGAATGAGGCCTCACAAAGCGGCTCATAGCTCTCTATGCATGGAGTTGCAAGGTTGAAAATTGCTCTCAGCTAGAGCTACAAGCTTGTGACCTTGCTAGTCAACCATACAATGAGAGATTCAAGTGAAGACAAGGGCAACAATGCCAATATCTCCAAGAATCACTATAAAATGCAATGCAATGCAACTAAAATGAAGATGCAATCTAAGCTATGAAAGGAAAGTACAAACTATGCTATGAAAGGAAAGAACAAGTATTACCAAGCCTTCCTATTAGACTATGTGAGCTTATTCTATTGCATAAAAGGAAATCTACATTAAGGATGCCATTATTATGCAACTATGAAAGAAAATATGAACTAGATGATGAAAGCAACAAGTCTTCAATGTCTTCAAACTTCAAATGCACCTAAAACCTGCAGCATAACAATAGCATAAACAAGTGGATATGCAAATGAAGGAGAGAGCTCTCCTTTTATAAGAAATGAGGTGAAATGGACCATTGAGATTAAGAGGCAAAAAGTCTTAATCAGTGGTGGAGCTTGAAAGAGGAGCAATCCATGTGCACAAGTATCCTCTAATAGGAAAATAAGAGTTGACTTTATGTCCATATGAGATAAAAAGTGCTTTTCTCCTTTTTATAAAATATGAATAATGCTTTATTTGTGCAACTTAGGATAAGAGGAAAGTGGGGGCTTTTTATTTAATCAAAAGGGGAGGAAATATTCTTTTTAATCAAATAAAGACTTAGGATAAATGGTTAGCCTATAGGATAAAATCCAATATATGATCGAAATTAAGATTTGATCAAGAGATTGATAATGTTGATTATTGATAAAATTGATTTAGGATTGATAAATTGAATAAATGGGGCCCAAAGTCTAGGCGACCATTTTTGGGTGCATACATTACTAATTTAAACTTATTTTCTAATTTTATATTCTTTTTTTCTATATAAAAAAATCATATCACTAAGAATTTTCATTTCTTATCAATAGAGAATTGCATCTCAATTTTATTATAGCTTCAATCTTTTTTGTTTTCATTTCTTATCAACAAACACTTGCATCTGAATTTAACTGTAGCTTCAATCTTTTTATTCCTAATTGTGAATCACATACTTACGTTAACTACTTCATTATAGAATTATATTCTAGACTATTTTATGTTATTTTTCAATTATTGTATAGAATAATATTTTACACATAGTTACTAATACTATATTAGTTTTTGTAGGTACCTCAAAAAATGTCTTCAAAGATGCATGGAGAGTCTTTTATAACACAAAATATTGGCATAGAAGTTATCCTCATATGATGAAGTTAATGCAGGTTGTGCCTATTATTTCCACAAGTACTCTTAATTGTGAAAGAGGATCTTCAAAACAAAATATCATCAAAGATGTCAGAAAGTCAAAGCTGGGTTTGGATACACTAGATGCATTAATGAGAGTATCTTTAAATCGATTTGAAACAAATGATGTAAATTGGAATGAAGTATACAAATTTTTCTTCTAGATTAGATTATTAGATGTTTTACTTTTGAGTCACCTTTTTAAAAATTACAATTTTTATTTAAAAATAATTAGATTATTTGCATTGTTTTATTAAGAATTAAATATTTTTTAATAATTTAATAGATGTATTTCAAATTATATTAATAAAATATTTAAATTTAAAATAATTTATAAAATTATTCATAAAATATAAAAATTGACACAAACAATATTTTTTTTAAAACGTAAAATGAAAGGCACTAAAATGACCAAACTGTCATAAAAAAATCATATGACAGGTAGGGGTGACCGTCAAATTCTAGGCCTAGACGGTGGACAGAATGGGCAAGCTTTGATGTTGGAGAGATGAAGTGCAAGGGGCAACGAGAGCTTCAATTCGATCAGCATAAGAAAGGGATTCAAATAGAAGACTGCAGGGCTTAATGGCATAGAAATCGTTGGCCTCAGGGGACTAGGGGTCCAAATGAGGAAGGTGGGCATATAAATCATGTGCATGTGCTGACCACTTGCCAATAAAGACACACTAATGGGCTTGAAGTTGTCTTATTGTATCATAAGAGGTCATAATGGGTCCTAAGTAGTCCTAGGACCCATTACAACCCCTTACGATGCATTAGGACCCATTAGGAGACATTGGAACCCATTAATACCTTTAGAAAACATTAAGGGGCGCCCATTATGACCCCTTAGCACCCATTAGGTCCCCTTAGATATGTTCAAGTTATAATTGTATCATTATGTTTTAATTTAGAAGATAAATATATGTTATCATTTGTACTTTAGGTTGTAGTGTGTAGATTTATATAGTAGATCATGTTCATGTAAAGATATAATCGGTATTATATGTAGTCCTAAATTGTAGGCTTTATCTCTCAAGACTTGATGAACTCAATTTTATGCTAAATCTAATGTGTACATTGGATTCACTCTAAGTAGCAAAGGTTCGTGGATGTAAATTGATGTAACTGTGGTGATTTACTCTTGTTAGATGTGTATTTGATTTCTTTGTATGTCTTTGACACCTACCAAGTTGCATTTGGCTTTGTGAGGATAGAAAAACTAATTATTCAAGCCCTGGACCTTTATTTTCCTTAAGTTCTTGACCCTAACCCAAATTTTGTGCATATATATCCTCATTTTCTATGCATACATCCATATCTTTTGCGCATATATTTTCCTTCCTCCTACACAATTGTGCAAGAACTATATGATTGCATGATTTCTACTTCTACAGATTCATTATTTATTCTTGCACATTCATCATTATAGAGATACACATTTACAACAGTTTTTATTTGTGATTACTCTATGCTAAAATGAGTTAGCATTATAGATACCCATAATTATCATAGTCATATTGGTATATTCACATCCAAAATTTGACTCATCTAACGTATGGTTGATTGGGTTCTTTGAATAAGCACAGTACTTAGGCATTACAAATTTTCATTTGGGTTGGAAATCAAGAGTAAGGTATTTAAGGCTAGTTGAGAAGCTCATGTGTGTTGGGTCTGAGTCCTTTTGGTTACTTGTACGTGTTCATTATTTGTTTCTATGGAACCCTTAGAGAACACATTGTATGTCACCTTGATGGTTTAATGATATTTTTGTTGATTGGATAAGGGGAATCATACTATGGAAGATTTTATATCATTTATCAGATAGTTTTCTTATTAGTTCCTACACTAGGCTTAGAACTATAGGCAACAAGTATAACTTAACTAGTTATTAAACTATCTAATTTCAGCCAATCAATCTTCATCATCTATTTAATAATATTATATTTTACTATTTCATACATTAAAATGAGAAATATTAAACTTTTCTAATTTTAAAAATGATTTATCATCCATTTCATTGGCTTAAACAAATCAAACATAATTATGAATTATGCATAATTTTAGAATATTTTCTTATTTAATGTTAACATTGGACATTAAATAAATTGTCTAGTTAATTTATTAATTTACATATTTAACTAAATAAATTATAATAGATCTGGGTTAATATAATAACTTAACTATATTTTAAAATAAGCCCGTTTTGAAGTCCGATGTCAAAAGAATGAATGGCATAACTATTTTTTAAATAACAAAATTTGAAGTCCATGCATAAATAAATTAGGTTTCTCACCGTGCAAAACCGTTTCAGACAATATTTTTGCTACAGTTCTCAAATTAAAATTGTTACCCACACTGATCAACCATTAAACGATGGGTAATAAGGTCCACCTGCTTTCATCAGTGGCTCGATATTAAAGTTCAGAATTATCAAAAAGGTTTGCCAGATGGTGTTAAATGTCTTCAAGTTTATTTTACATTTAGAGTGGAATCTTTGTTTTGAAGAATAAATTGGTGTAAAATGATTGGTTAGTTTTTATTCAGGTTTTAGATTGATAATTTTATATAAAAAAATGTCTTACCCTTCACGCACACTTGAAATTCAGTGCAGCCCAAGGTTATGGTCTCAGATGAGATAGAGGAAACTAAAATATACAGTAGTTACTTTTTTTATTGTTTGTTGTGGCAATATGTGGGTGTTAATTTTTTAATCTGGACTTTTAACGTTTCTATTTGTGACTGTACTAGCTTTGAAAAATACATAATGTTGATGGTGAAATTCAAGGAAATCCATCTTCGACCGCATGTATGGTTGGAAGTCACTATGGTATTTGAACTATTATAATAATATTTAATTTGGTAAGATGATGTCTCATTTTAGTAGCTTTCATCAAATTTATTTTTTGGTTTAGGGATTTTAGTTGTTGCATAATCATTTTTGTATCAAACTTACCACTTTGAAATGTGCCTTCTAAACAATGTTCACTTTTTACAAAATTTGTTTATGCTCTTTGTTTGCATATACCCTAGAATATTTGGAGGTGAATTTTGAGAATTTTATGATTCCACAATTTTCTATTGGAAAGAAATTTTTACCTTATATTCGTCATTATTCTATATATTTATATAAAATATTTATAAAATTCTTCTCCTAAACCTAAATCTTTGAGGTGTGCTTACTATTTCGTTAATGAAAAGAATCAAGATACTCATATTTACTAGACCACTTACCATCCATGTTGCACTACTCTCTCCTTCATAGGGCTAATTTGAAGTCTTCCTTTGATTGTGGTTAGTGCATGTCAAAACTTGCAGTCCAGTTTAATATATTCAATAAATTTCATTCAGATTTCAGGACATACTTTTCCAAAAATAACTTAAAGAAGTTTCTTTGTTATGAAAATAAATTATTATTTGTTAAAAATGACAGACCATGAATAAAATATTCCAAGTCAATGAGATTATACCCACCTCCATTAACCAACTTGACTAATTAAATTGAAGTTCAATAATTGTATTGAAGCTTATTACTTGAACAAGATTAACTTGAATTAAAGTTTGATTCTATTTGTAAACTTAAACTTTAAAAATAAAAATAATATAACATGGGATCATAAGTTTATGATGAAACTACTATTTTTTAATATAATAAGATAAATATATAATAAAATATATTTTAAAAACTAATTATAAATTTTATTTAAAAAATGAGGTTTTAATTAAGAGAAGGGAAAGAAAATTTAGTGTTGTTTGTTTGCTGGAATTAGACTCTAATTGGGATTGGCAAATCCCAGAATTGACATTTTTTATGTTTGTGTTCAAGAAGAAAGGACCAATTCATAAACATGATTATGAGAATCCAAACCATTTCACACAAATAAATATTGTTGAGGTAACCACCTTGACAAATTTCATCGAAACTCTAGGAAATGAGAGAAAATGAAATGTGAAGCTTAATAAAGAACAAGAGTGGGGAAATTGGGGAATTAATTTTGGATCTTGCTTTTTAAAACATTTTTAAAATCAATACTTTTGAATGTGTTTACATTCCTAACAACTCATTTTGAAAATTGACAATAAAATTTCAATTTAGATTTTGTAATGAATGCTCTATCTTTTCAATGCTAAAATAGGAAACAACCTTCCCAACATTTTGGCAGGAACTTCACTGCTTTGCAGCCTTGTTGATATAGTTTTCAAGATATGTCTCCATCAAAAAATCATTAGAAAAGTTTAATAAAAAAATATTAGAAACATATATAACTTGTACATCTTTTTAAATAGAAAAAGATATAGAGGGTGCACACCAAATTTTATGTTGGGTTTTAGTGATGATTTAATAGGAACACTTTTTTGTTTGTTAAATATTTTACCCTCTTAACCTTAAACATTTTATAAAATTCTTATTTAAAAAAAAATCTATATCTAGAAAATTATAATTATTGCACTTGTATAAATTTATTCCCTCTTATTATTATTTTTTTAATTATTCTTATTGTCACTTATTACCTCTTTATTATCCCTCCTTTCCATGCACTTGCTAGTAACATTGTAGATATATAACACATAGTAGAGTGAAAACACTACATATGAGATATATAACATAGAATATTGTGTATTCTTATATACTTCAAATTAAGTATTACTTTAATATACATATTATATTTATTTTAGCAAGTTTTGTGGTCTATTTTTCTAATCCCACAAAATCAGAAATAAAATATAGAATAAAAAATCATTAAAAGCTCATTAAATGCTTTTAATGAAAGTGTTGAGAGGGTCATTTTGCATTTTTTATAAATTAGAAAACTCTTCTAAAATAGAAAATGATGTTATTATGATCAATGCTAATTATATGATAAAATTCCTTAAGGCCTCGTTTGTTTGCGGAATTGGAATTTGAGTCAAAACCTGATTATCTCAAAATCAGGTTTTGATATTCTGGTTTTGTATATTCGGAAGATGTTTTGGACCGTTTGGTTGACCCGAAAGATGGATGAGACAATCCATCTTCTGCGTTTGGTTGCCATTTTCAAAATTGGAATTGGAAGTAAGAAATTCCTATTTATGTGTTTGGTTTGCAATTTCAAATTGGAATTGGAATTACATTATCCATTTTCTGTGTTTGGTTCTACATTTTGAATTGGAATTAGAATTTAATTCTTAATTTAATATTTTATTATTTTGGTCCATTTTTTATGTATAGTTTTTTTATATTAATTTATATTTTTATGTAGTAAATCATAAATAAAATTTAATATATTTTTTTCAATTTTGTGAATAGTAAACTTAACTTTTTTCAATAATTTTATACATTTATTATTTTGGTCCATTCTTTATGTATAGTTTTTTTTTATATTAATTTATATTTTTATGTAGTAAATCATAAACAAAATTTAATATATTTTTATAAACAATATTATAACAAAAAAATAATTATAACATTGCTCGATATCACATCAAAATACAAATAAGTCATCTAGTCCACATATATATCTATCTCTGCATAATGATCCAACAAATCATCCCACAAATGATCAAACTAAATAGTACGATTGTTGCACAAAGTAAACATCGTAAAAACAAGATTTTGGCTTTATAGGCAACCTCTGCTTTTGCCATAGTTTTCTTGAGTGTTTTGCAATTCTTGCACTCGTCATCTACAACAGGTGTGTGTGTAGAATGTGCTGATGATGTAGACAACGACGGGGTGTCATTGGCCCATCGAAAGTACTCGCATCCACCACCATCCTACAATACAAATCTAAGTTAGTCTCGCTATAATGACTAATATTTATTCTTTGTAAACATTTAAATATTGTGCAATTAACAACCTTTTTCTTATTTTTGCAACTCCAAAATTTACGGTCTAGATTATCCTTTGTGTGTGACGTCCTCAACACACAACGCAATCCATCACTGCAGTCACACATAGGAACATTCCTCATAGCCATCAACACTGTATCAAGCAAAAATTTGTTGATTCATACTAATTTTGTTCGCTATAACAACATGACTATATTCTATGAGTACAAATTGAAAAAGTTATACAAAAAATATAATGACACAACTATAGCATCAGATATAACAATATCCATGAACTGATTGGTGGTGTGAAAACACACCGTTAAATAAGAAAACACAAGTAGATCCACGGTCTACGCCCTTATGCCCCACATTCAATGATCAATCCTGCATCTACAAACTAAACATGATAAAAAAACTAAAAATTATTTATTTTTAAATGGAATACACCAAGGAGTACCATCAGAAATATTGACCGTTTACAAACACGAACAGTAAACAATCATCAGATAGCTCATTTTTTTATCAGCATATGTGGATATTTTTTTCATCAATGTTTGAAATACCTTCTGGATTTGATTTTATAGATAGTTTTGGATCACACTCTGTGATCCATCATTAGGATGAAAGAGACCAAAATGATTGCAATAGACCAAAATGATGGACTTTTCTGTCAATCATTTTTCTCTCTTACATCGTGATGAGGGATCACAAAGTGTGATCGTAAAATATCTACAAAATCAAATCTAGAAGCTATTTCAAACATATTTAATGTCAGCATATGTGTAGTCTCACTTTATCATCATATGTGTAGTCTCAAAACTATCCATTTCTATTTCTGTACCTATCACGTGGTTTTTTAAAATGAATGAAAAATGAAAAGAAATTGAAGATGAAATAGAGCATTGAACAAAGTAGAATTATTTAACTTAATTTCGTAACACAACAATAATAACAAGATGGTTAGGGTATATACATACAAAATCATGAACAATACAGTCGTCTACCAAAACACATTTATAAAATCATGTCTAAAGAACTAGAAATGGATAGTTAAGAGACTACACCTTAACAATGCATTAAATGAAGCATTCATCATGTGGTACTCCTTCGTGTATTCCACTTAAATATGTTAAAAACAACAACACTAAAAAATGCAAGCTAAAAAGCACATTAATGAAAACAATGGTCAAGGGAGGGCATGCTTGTTTCCTACCTTGAAGTGGAGAGAAAAACTCAAAATTCAAAGGAAAAATGAAAGAAATAAGTTGATTAACACAAAATTAACACAATAAGTATACCGGTGGGTACTTACTAGTGGCTACTGTATACCAGTGTATATGAAAACAAAGAGGGAAAAATGAAAGAAATAAGTTGATTGGGTTGACACCTGATCCCAAGATCGAAAAAAATTCGCATTTGGAAAAAATCGTTGCAAATTTAATAAAATCGTCGGGTCCGCATCTTCCCGAATTCATCATTGAAACATCTTTGCATGGCCATTGGGAGAGCAAGTTTTTACTTCTACATTGCATACTAATTGCAGTTCATTGCAAGTATGTATATGAACTGCAATTAGTATGTAATATTTCAAGTATGTATATGAATTGCAATTGGTTGATTCAAGTATGTAATATTTCTGGTGCATACTAATTGTAGTTCATTGCAGTTTATGTATATGAACTGCAATTAGTATGCAGAAAGTGTCCAATAATGAAGGGCATTAGTTTACAATTGATTCAAGTTTTTACTTCTAGTGCATATTAATTGCAATTCATTGCATACTAATTGTAGTTCATTGCAAGTATGTATATGAATTGCAATTAGTATGTAATTAGTATGTATATGAACTGCAATTGTTTAAAGAAACATGTGAAAAAGCACAAACTCCTCCCGTGATAGAATCACAATAATTGATCTTGATTTCTTTCAAATTTGAACAGTGCCTAGCAATAATCTATCACAACCATTGATCTTGATTTCTTTCAAATTTGAACAGTGCCTAGCAATAAAAATTAATGATACATCTAATATATTAATCAACCATGAAAATTTTATATTTTCTAAGGTAAGTATACCTCCAATGTTTAGTCTTCCAACATAAGTCACTCGTGGCACACATCCTTCCTTACTAAACACTTGTAAACAAGACAAGTGTTGCAGAAGACTAACACTCATATCTGTATTTCGATCACAATGAGAGAGGTGGAATAGTGATCAAGACTGGTAGACAACCCATTTTTACACATAGATAGCCTGACCAAACTTGTGTGCCAACTATGAGTCAAAAATCATCAGAGAGATGAGCATTTCAATGGTGTGAGATTGTCTTTGGGTGTGTTGGGTGCCATCTCAGAGATCACTTTTGGATTGGATCAATATATGTTGTAGCTCACAAGTTAAAACATTATGAAGGGCATTGTAGCAGCTTGCATGTTGGTGTATTCTTGGGAATTCCCTAGATTAGACCATTTGAATCAACTCTTTGCCAAGCTACTCATGCTTCAGACTTCTAATAGAATCATAAAAATGCCTTTATAATTGACTGGCATTAAGACAAGCACCGAGATGGACTTGTGAGGAGGACTTTTGACGTTACAGAGTACCACAATTGAAAATTTAGTGCATGGTTGTTGGATTGCAAAATACATTGCTATGGAAGTTTGAACATTTGGGTGCAATTTTCTATAACAACATTATTCTTCTAAACTAGGAACACCATCTGTAAGTAATATAAACTCATTTGCCTCCATCAGTAAGCTATCAAATTTCAACCATTTTTTGTATTGTATTTATATTCTCAACACATGTGATCTTTGATTTCATGAAACTAGAATGTTATCACTACCCATACCTTACAAACATGTGATTTCTAAAAACCTGCTCAAGACTGAGTCATGAGTTCCTTATTGTAAAGTTGAGGAATGAATCTCTATATTAGGATAAACATTCAGGATAAATTTAGTGGATTTTTGAGGAACTCCTCACCATAGGCCTTGTTTTCAGCCATGTATTTGCCAACTTTGGAAAGTGGAGGAGAAGTAAACATATTGATCAAAAGACTACAAATTTAGTTTTATTGGAATAACAAAATGCTTCCTTGGAAAGCCAATTTGAGCTCCTCATTCTCACATTTGTGGAGGTGACAAATATGTTGTAAAAGTAAAAAATCTCACATGGGGAAGATTTCGAAGACATCGATATTCTGCTTTCATGTATAAAAATGAAACTTTGACTGAATAGGATAATTCTCGAATTTACTCCTGGACAAAGAGCTTAAACAACCAATGCAACAATAGGGGACATGCACCAAATTTGCTGGCTTAAATGGATCATCCTATTGTAGCAATAGGAGCATTAGAAAAACTGATGCCGCCCAAAAAATATGTAATCATGTAGAAAGACAGAGACCGGGACAAGTGAGCTGCATTTCAAAATCTGAAGTTGATGAATTAGATTGGTAGGTTTTCATTTTACTTCCAAAATAGGAATCATGATGCAGTTAATAAGATTGAATCAACATAGGACAC
Source organism: Chamaecyparis obtusa (assembly GCA_027943335.1). NCBI lineage: Eukaryota > Viridiplantae > Streptophyta > Pinopsida > Cupressales > Cupressaceae > Chamaecyparis > Chamaecyparis obtusa. The sequence goes on along the minus strand of BSBK01007415.1, from coordinate 404,479 downwards.
AAAGCTAGTATGCAATCTCACTGAAGAAATCATGACCAAACTTGAAACTATCAAGGCAGACAAGAAACCTTGAAACTATATCTGTATGTAATTGTATAATACCTTAACACATAGACAACCCATTTTTACAAACATGAACAGTAAACAATCATCAGAAAAATGGGCTATCTATGCTTCACACTCAACACATATATCTACCAGAGAATTTCTTACCATAATACCATTTCAGCAAACCCATTTGTGCATTTCTTGCAATGCTTCCAGATTTTGCATTCATATTTACCAGAGCATTTCTTACCATAATACCATTTCAGCAAAAACCCATTTGTGCATTTCTTGCAAATGCTTCTAAATTTTGCATTCATATTTGCAAAATTTGATAAAGTATGTAGAAAATCATGATAAAGTTTGATAAAGTATGTTGGGATGAATTAGCACATCATAAGTGACAATCATCAACCATAAACAATCATAAACAATCAACAGTGTATGTGACCAACTATGATAAAGTATGTAGAAAATAACTATAATCCACTATATGTGGCTGCAATTTTGTCCACTCTCTCGTCCTCACTCATCAACAAGAACCCTTTGGCTCTTTCATGCTCAACCACAAAGGTGTCGTATACCCTTAGGAATACAGCTCGACTCAATTGAGGGATGGATTTGAGAGCGCTATATGCATCCGTCAAAGCATTCTCATGAGCAGATGTATCAATTTTGTGAAGGTGCACATTGCTCATGCCCTCTTTTATTTTCTTCATTGTTTCACACATGGAATCCAAGGAAGCAGCCGCACTTGCCTTCCTCCTCCTTCCCCCCCTTGTGACTGATGATTTAGGGGTTCCTCTACCACTTGCACTTGGAGTGGACTGATTGGAAGGATAAGGGTCATCGTCCAAATCAAAAGCAGTATCCTCTTCATCAAGCACATTGTATGGCTCTTCCATAGGGTTCCCTTCTTCAGTCTCAAGGGCCATTGTAGCTACATTGCCTTCAGCAATGTCGTTACCCACAATTACACCCAGTTCATTAAAGTATTGGAAGGGCTGCCTCTTATACACTTTGGCATTTTTGAACTCTCTTCTCTGCATGTTGGCATAAATAAATGGATTAGGTTCTTTGTCTTTCATTACGTACTTTATAAGAAGGCAATATTATTTCCATCAAAATAGTAGAGAGATCACCGTACCTTGAGAAGCTCATCCCATATGCTATCCTCAGCATCCATGCACTGAGTTGCCTCATTCTAGGTGAAGCCACTTGTATTTCTTAGCTCCTTCATGACTCTATATGCTAGCTTCCATGTTTTCAGCTTATTTTTGAAATTGTCCTTAGATAGATTTAGGTTCATATAATTGTTGAACCTCCTCTCAATGGTTGTCCACGCTTCTTTTTTAAAACCTCCATCACCTTTTCTTCCTAGCTGTACTTTCTCGATGAGCAAGTCTAGAAACTTTCGTTCCATTTCCTTACTCCACATTATCTTCTTAGAGGAAGAATTTATTTGGCTACTGTTACCAATTTCATCCATGCTCATCATTAGTTCTGTGTATGCCTTGCTGTGTAATCATCAAAGTATCTTCGTACATCAGTTTACTCAAATAAAACACATTGACCCATAGAAGACTAATACATCCGGATAGAAACAGAATAAAAAGGAAACCATCCTGTATATCAAAGTATCTTCATACATCAATTTACTCAAATAAAACACATTGACCCATAGAAGACTAATACATCCGGATAGAAACAGAATAAAAAGGAAACCATCTTGTATATCAAAGTATCTTCATACATCAGTTTACTAAAATAAAACACATTGACCCATAGAAGACCAATACTTCCAGAAAGAAACAGAATAAAAAGGAAACCATCCTGTATATCAAAGTATCTTCATACATCAGTTTACTAAAATAAAACACATTGACCCATAGAATACCAATACTTCCAGATAGAAACAGAATAAAAAGGAAACCATCCTGTTTATCAAAGTATCTTCATACATCAGTTTACTAAACTAAAACACATTGACCCATATAATACCAATACTTCCAGATAGAAACAGAATAAAAAGGAAACCATCCTGTATATCAAAGTATCTTCATACACCAGTGTAATCAAATAAAACACATTGACCCATAGAAGTCCAATACTTGCAGAGAAAAACATAAGAAAAAGGAAACCATCATGTAGTCTTGACCCATTAAAAGAACAACTATTCTCGGGATCTGTACTCTTCCCACATTCTACTTGCTATATCATCTCAGAATTGTGCCCACTCATCTCTATCACGCTGAGACAACCCATACGTCTCCAGCATTGGTACATCTATCCCATCACGGTCATCTTCCTCTTCGGTGGCAATTTCTGATGGAATGCCATCCTCTAATGTAATGTAGTTGTGTAGTATGCAACATGCCAATACAATATGGGCTTGTGTCATGATAGGATAAGACGTGGCATGCGACAAGATTGGAAAACGCTGCTTGAGAATACCAAATGTATGCTCTATTGAGTTTCTAAGAGAGGAGTGTCGATGGTTGAACAAATCTTCTCAAGAGTTTATTGGATTCTATCTTGAAAACTCCTTCAGGTGGTAGCGTGTACACCGATAAGGAGCAAGAAATCCAGGTGCATTGGGATATCCAACATCCACTAGAAAATATTTTCCTACATAAATAAAGTTTATTATTAAAACTTGAAACATTGATTGTACCCTTGAGTATATTAAACTATGATTTGGCTTACCGGGGGGAACAACAAGAGGATCTGCTTCTGATAGAGCTGAAGCTAGAACACAACTATCCGCAGCAGACCCTTCCCAACCAGTAAGGCAGTAGTGAAACTTATGATCGAAGGAACACACACCCATAACATTTTGTGACAGGTTGCCTTTTCTATCATGATATTTACCCTGCATGTCGACATCGACGGTGACTGGTATATGGGTTCCATCGATAGCTCCAACATAATCCTATACAATATGATACAATCATCAATTCTACGGTCAAGCAATAATATGATAAGGATAAAAATCCATACAAGAAAGTTGTAACAACACAACAATTACCTTGAAGAATGGATCAAAACGTTCATTCCCACTAATTTCAGGAGGAGTGTTTGGACTAGGTGGTAGAAAGAAATCTTGGTGGAGTCCTAAGATAGCCCTCAACACCTTGTGGAAGTATCGGCTGATTGTCTCTCCTGAGTGCCCAAAGTTGTGGGCAATCTTGCGGTTCCTCAGATTGTGGCCAACGGTGTGGAGGAACATCACAAGTTGTTCTTCTAACATCAAGTGTATCGTATCTGTCAAGGTTTCTTTCAGCCTTAGGATAGTAGCTAGACGAAAGAAGGCTCCCCTACTCATGCGAATCTGATCATGACAATCCACATCGTTGGAATGAATAACCATTCTATAAAAAGAATTTCCTTTTCTTCTTCGTTTATGTGCACTACCTTTTCGGCCTACCACTACTCTGGCTACGACAACACAAGCAATAAGAGCTGTGAGAAGAAGAGAATATTGGGTCTCCACAGCTACCTGTCCTAGAATGTCTATATTCTTAATAGGATCCATCAATGGCATGAAATGTGGACAAACACAACAATATCAACGAGGAGATATCCAGTATGAATCAAGTGTTCCTTATAAGTACATCTTGTCCACAATTTAAAATTTTCTATTTTTTCATTAAGAATGATTTATTACTCCCCTTCATAAATAGTCGAACCAAAATGAAGACACACTAGTATTGAAGAAAAACTCCAGAAACAAATAAAATGACCATACAACTCAATCTTTGCGATTTATTAAGCAAACCATTTTAGTAAATGATACAGAATTATGCATCTTTTTAGTGAGTTTCTAATAAGTTTCTAAAAAGATGCACAATTCTGTATCGTTTACCACTAAATTGTATTATAATAAGTGTTATAATCAGTGTTGTAAGAATCTTGTTATAAGAATCTTTTTAGATGGAGATATATTACAGACCTTCAAGGTGATTACAAATTAGGGAACTGATTCTGACTATCCCTACCTCAGTCCTAGCAATTTGGTAACAAGCTTCTATGATCAGACCTTCATGACAATGTGGCAAATTCATTTACTATTCAGAAGGTAACTATTGTCCAACAAGAATCCCTACTTCTCTTCAAGATCTAAGAAACTTCTATCAAATGAATTGGAATGAGGGAAAGTTACTGATTGCAATAGTCATAGACTTGGCCAACTTTGGGCAATGGTAAACAGCCTATCAACAAATAAGCGCCTTCCAAAGAGAGATGTAAGAGCTTATATGAATTATTCCTTAACTAATACAATGACCATTTGACAACCAATGGAAATTCCAAACCCAAATATCATAGGACTGTCTTGATCACAGTTTAGACAGTCTTGAACTATGTTTAAACAACTCGAAACCCAAAGGCAATAATGACTACAAGTAGAAAAATAAAATCCCAAAACATCTAAGCAAACAATCACAACCGGGTGTGCAGAGAATGTTTGAATTGAGATCACAAAATTGAAAATCTAACTACAAGTATAAATTGAGCTTAGCAACCTTACAAAGAAGTTTGATTTGATCTATATGCTCTGTTAGATAGATAGATGCAATAGAAAAAAAAAATGAATGATGCTCTATTAGACCATCTATCTCAATTAGGATTATTTGCATCTATCTAATAGAGCATATAGACCAATAGAAAAAAAAACTAAGAATGCATACACCCTCAAAATAATAAGATGGCCTTTGAAATGAATATACCATAGAAATAAGAACAATGCCTTTGAAATGCATAATAATCATATGATGCCAAATAAAATGCATTCTCATACCCCACAGTCAAGGAATAATAATATGAACAATGATTTTATGCCCTAAGTCAAGATTCCTCATCATTTTCAATGATCTTATGAATATGATAATATGCCCAAGGTCAAATGAGTCATCTTACTAGCCACTTGAGTATACCAAGGTCATCATTCCATTATCCTTGCAACTTTTATAACACATTATCACTTGATAATTATAAACCTTGTATGCAATAAGTTATTAAGGACATATTCACCTTGTATGTAATAAGTGACCAACATATTATCAAGTGAAATAGTGACAACATATTAGCTAGTACCTTTCCGTGCCAGATACTAAAAGATAAATGTAGATCATGTAAGTTATGCATTGTGAAATCCAAATTTACAACTCAAAACTAGGTTATGAGTTTTGAAATTCAAAATCATAAAGAAAGTAGAACTACTCAAAAAGCCTAATTCTTGAAAAGAATCTTTCCAAATCTCTTCAACTTCTGTCAGCACCGTAGACACAATGCATTAAAGAAATGGCATACCATGAAATGAAATGATTGTACAATATGTAGGTGAACTTAAGACAAGGTATGCACAAATGAATCTTGGAGCAGGGAATAAAATTCCATCAAAGCATCAATGAAGCAGGTGTATCTGAGATCAAAATAGGTACTAGTATCCTCCCTGCCTAGGCCAATATGGAAGATTCGAAACTATGACAAGTCGGGAGCTTGTAATAGTGAAAAGAGCTTTCATCACTTTCTAATGAATGGATTTGCACATGGGTTCTTCACACCCTGACATCAAATGAAGTCAATTTATGAGATTTGGCTGGAGCTTCATATTTTCTTGCTCTTTGATCAAAAGACACTGAGTTATTTAGAGTCAAGCTCATAGATGTTGGGGGAATTCAAAAACTAGTTTCCCTTCCTTCTTATGGATGCATTAATATTTTGCCATTGTCTGACTACACGTTCTCAAGAATTGTTAGTTGGGGTTCTGAGAAAGTTGGCATTAATCTTCCACAAAGCACAGAGAACTGAAAATGAACTATATGACAAATTTCCTCAAAAATAGTCATGTTTTATTTTTGTTGAAAACACTTTAGAAATCATCGAGAGATTGTACATAGCTGTGGCAGATTTGGTTCGATTTGCTCAATAGTGGATGAAGGGCAATGCCAATTTACTTGAACACAACGTTGTAGAGTTAATAGGACAGACATGACAACGAGGAAGAAGATAAACTAAACCCTAGCAAGGGCAAAAAAGATAAAAACAATCCTAAAGATTACATCTTGAGGATTGCTTCGGCTTCATAATCACATCCTTCTTCGCCATTCATTGCACAAATATACAATGATTTAGTGTCTGAAAGAAAAAAATAAAATGAAAAAAACAGTACATAAAATGCTAGGGACTCTCTCTGGTTAATGAATGAAACTGCTTGAAGTCAAACGGACCATACAAAATACCAAAAGAAGCTTGAAGTCGAACGGATTCAACACATTTATCAAACAATATTACATACCTGCACACGCGAACCAACGATGAAAACCCCAGCCGAGCGCGAATGCAGATGAAAATGAAAACCCCAGCCGCGCGTGAATGCAAATGAAAATGAAAACCCCAATTTTTTCGCAAACCCCCAAAAATAAAAGCGGGTTTTTGGCGGACCCGAAAACTTTATCAAATATGCTTCATTTTTTAACAAAACCGGATTTTCATTTTCAATTCCACCTCTCGATCTGGAAGATCGTGCCGCTCGTTTTAGGGCAAAAACCTGGTTTTCCCACCCAAAACCCGATTTGCAATTTGAGGAACCAAACAACGGATTTGGAGAAATTCGGGAAGCGTCGCCTCCAATTCCGGTCATATTCCTGCAAACAAACGGGGCCTAATGGAAGAAAGAGGCCAGCAAGAAAAGAAGATGACTGAGGTAGAAAATGATAGTCAAAAATAGTAGTAGAAGGATAAAAAATAAGGCGGTGGTGAGACAATCTCGGTTTGTTTTTCTCTACTTCCTCAATTTTTATTTGTAATTTTTTTGGTACTTGTCTCATTAAAAAAAGAAAGAATAGAGCAATAATAATAAATATTCAACTCTATAAAAATAAATGAAATAGGGATATTAATAATCAGACATTATTATGAATCAGGGTTGTGCCACGTAGCTAGAAGTAAGAGGGAGACAGTTACCAAACAAAAAATATCAATAATTTGCTTAAAGACAAAAACAATTTTTTCTAAAGTTTCAGATATTTTAAATAATTGAGCTCAATTCATCTATGCTTGCCAGTTGCCAGCGCGAAGGAAAACATTTTTTAAAGTTGGATAGACGGCTACCAAACGATCAGAGTGTAAAAAATAAGAAAGTTGAGCCGGTCGATAGCCTCACGTGACGTTGACACTCTTTGAAGTTGAGTTCAAATTTGCTTCCCTTACATACACACTCTGTAAAGCCATTCGATCTCAGAATTATATTTTCTATACAATTCTCCTGCTGCACGATGGAGGATGGGGGATATCAGAATAGTGGGAGCGAGCCGCTGCATGTGCTAATGTTCCCCTGGTTAGCCCACGGTCACATCTCCGCTTACGCAGAGCTCTCCATCAGGCTCGCACAGCAAGGCATTCAAGTTTCATTCTTTTCAACTCCGCTAAATATAGCAAAGATCAAGCCCCTGTTTACAAGCCGCCAGATCCAAAGCATTCAGCTTTTGGATCTACCTCTGCCAAAAGTAGCGGGACTTCCGCCAGAGATAGAGAGCACCTCAGATCTCCCCATGCATTTGACCCCTCTGTTTAACAAAGCAGTGGATGAATTGGAAGCCCCTTTCGAAAAGCTTTTGGCGGAGATTTGTCCGGACTGCGTGATCTTTGATTTTGTCCAGTGGTGGGCGGGGAGAGCCGCCGCCAAATTTGGCGCAGCTTCTATCACTTTCTCTACATTGAGTGCCGCTTTTATCAGCTGGGCTATGCATCCCGTTTGGCGGCGCTACGGAAACGGGCTTACGGCGGAGGATTTGATGGAAGAGCCAAGAGACTATCCCTCGCGGGCGGTCACATTGAAGCTCTATGAGGCGGCAGGGGCTTTAATCGTCAATAGGGCGCACGAACCAGATGCTATCGGTTACACCGAGCGCTGCTTGCGTGGCATAGATGCCTGTGACAGTGTGGCTGTCAAAACGTGCGCTGAGCTGGAGGGCAAGTATGTTGAGTATTTTGGGAAGGTGACCGGGAAACCCGTTGTTCCAGTTGGCCCTCTCTTGCCACCGCACGTATCCGAAGGGAAAGCTGACTCAGATGTCATGACGTGGCTGGACAAGCAGTCGCCAAGGTCCGTAGTCTATGTGTCGTTTGGGAGCCAATGCTTTTTAAGCGGGGAAGAGATTGCTGAGGTGGCCCTGGGATTAGAAGCCAGCTGTCAGCCCTTCTTGTGGGCGCTACATAGCTTTCCATCTTCACTCCCGGAGGGATTTTTAGAGAGGGTTGGGAAGAGGGGTATTGTGGCGAGAGGATGGGTCCCACAAAGGGAGGTATTGGCCCATTTTAGTGTTGGGAGCTTTATGACACATTGCGGATGGAACTCTATAATGGAGGGATTGAGCAATGGATTATCTCTTGTAACTTCACCCATGCAACTTGACCAGAGTCATAATGCAAGGTTGGTTGCATATGAATTAAATGTTGGGATTGAAGTTGGACGAGGAAAGGATGGGGCTTTTCAAAGAGAAGAAATTTGCAAAGCTGTGAAGATGGTTATGGGGGAAGAAGGGAAAGAGATAAGTGCCAAGGCTAGGGAAATTGGTCAAATGTTGAAGAACAAAATATTGAAGGATGGAGGATCCCAAGACGAGTATATGACTCAATTTGTTAAGCACTTGCATTTCGTCAAGGCCAATGTGAGGCTTCAAAAGGGCAAAGAAATCCAACAATGAGAAGGTAAACAAGTTCATCTAATCATGTATCGGCATCCTCCCTCTATCAAAATAATATACCTCATCTATATCATTTGAAAGAGCTAAACATAAGGACTTTGTGTGCTCAAACACAACTTACATCACACAACATGTGCAAGACATGAAAGTGAATGATAATGTTGGCTCACTTGTGTTCTTAGCATATTTATATGTAATAATTATTTATATTAATTACATGTTGTAATGAAAGGGAGTATGACATTGTTTTAAAGATCATTTCTACTCTTGTTTAGTTTGAAATTCATGTGTGTTAAGACCTTTGGTTGATGGTATGAAATCAATGCAATTCACTCTATAAATTGTTGTGTGTCTCCAAGAGGTAATATGATCATTGCATAGTTTAGCATAATATTTAGCTAGTGACATCTATCTTTCATTAATCAACAAATACTAAACACTTGAAATTTATTCATTTGCTAAATTGAACTCGAAACACACCCAAACATTATTCTTATGTAATCAATATTATTTTCTACTGAAAATTATGTGCCCAAGATGTCTTATAGTCCAAGAGAACCTCTTAGACTTTACATACTTCCAACTCAGCTATAATCCAAATTTAGTATATAATGGACCTTTACCTCCAAAAGTAAATAAGCTAATTAATTAGAAGAAAAAAACTTTGTTATAAAAACCATATCTCATCGTCATGAATTTAGAGTCCCTATAAATATTTGGAGCACTAGGACTTTAGTGCTTAGCTAAACTAACGAAAAAACTAAAATCTTGCTTTCTATAATGATCGAAAAGTAAATAGGTTAAATAATTAGAAGATTTTTTTGTTGTAGAAACAATATCTCATATTCATGAATTTAGAGTCCCTCTAAATATTTGGATAACAAGGACTTAATGTTTAGCAAAACTAAGGAAACAACTTAAAACTCACTTTCTATAATGCTTGGAAAACTTAAATAGAACATCAATTTTTAAAAATATTAGAATTTTCACTTGAATATGGTGTAACATGGGTGCATTGTAATTATTTTTAAGTTTATTATTCAGAGTTAAACCGATTTCACCATATAGATGTTTCTCCATGCCAAGTTTATATAGTTCAATCATACATATGCATTTCTTACCTTATCATATTTTTTTATGGCATCAACATAATTCACATGGTAACTTAGATCATCACATGATTTAAAATTAACATCTACATATTTGACATAATATCATTTAAATAAATTATCAAAGTAAATGTTAACAAAAGTACACTAGAATAAGGGTAACAAGGTTAGTTGGATCATCAAATCAACTAACACAATGAGTGTCGGTTAGCATGAGAGGTGTTATGAGGTCACAAAAAGGTTGCATCACAGGATCCCCCCCTCTCTCTATATTAGACTTCTCCCTAGAAGTGACCAAGGTTTGGGGAGAGGAAAACCCTAATGATGCCAACAATAAATAGATGACAAGGCCAATGAGTAATTCCTCAATGCTATTTTGTATAAGAGAGTATTTGGAAAAAAATTAAGTGTCATAAATAGAATTGTATCCATTAAACTTGAGAAAAAAAATGAGCATAGAGGTACCAAATAATGCACAAGACACGCTTAAAATAAATATCAATTTATAAAATGACATGTACCTCATCCTTTTATATGAATCTTATATCTAGAATATAAAGAATTATATACAGTGGATATATTTAATTAAAATCAAATAACCAATGTTAGGACTCAGACAACTTGTTCCTAACAATTTTGATATTTTTTCAAGGTCAAAGTCAATTGCTAAAGCTCTTAAAATTACATTTTTATGTTCTCTAGTCAAAAGATTATATTTCTTAATACTAGAATAGAAGGATGTGATGTCTTTCCTAACAATAGTAAGTCGTGATGAATTCCTAAGTTGAGTTAATGGTAGTCTAGGTTAAGCACTCAAACCTTGTATATTTGGTCAATCCCTTATATGATATTTGCAAATTGGTCAGTATCTTGTAAAATAGAGTTTGTATGTACATGGATCCACAAAATGATAATTGCTCAAGCCAAAGGTCATCAATGTTGTTTATGTTGAAATCATACACGAGAAGGTGGAATCATTAAAACTCTTTCCTTGTAACTACAAGTATTTCCCCATAAGACACCAAGGACCAATTAATCATTCACATCACCTAAATATTTATATTATAATTATGCAATATAAAACAAAAGACCATGGCACCACTTTTTGATGACTTAGCCACAAGCTAACAAATCTCAAACTTTGCATTGCTAATCCTTTCCATCATCACTACCAACTTGTGCACTTCTAAGAGGTTAGTATAGTGATTATGTTGTTTACCTTAGTCAAATATCATGTGGCTTTGGTAAGTCTTGATGCACATAGTGTGAATAAATAAGGCAGAGATCACAAGAACTACCAATATGTCCTCCACCAGTGAAAGTCATTTATTACACTTCATTAGTTGCGTCTAGCTTTGATTTTTTGTTTATTTTTAGCATAAATGTTACAAATCACCTCTATGATCCATCATCAAAATGTGAGAGATTGCATGAGATGTAAAATTGCAAGTTTACATTTATAGTGGATCCATCACCAAAATTAGTTGATAAACCATGTCATGATTGACAACATCAATATAGTGGACCCACTCCTTCATGTTGTGCTAGACTTATTCGGGGTAACACATACTCTAATGTTCTAATTAAACTTAGTGGAACTATTCTCAAAATTAATTCTCTTCCCCTAGAAGTATTTGTGTATGCAAGGAATTACTTTGTCTAAAATAGAATGCAGTAAGTAACTATAACATTCAAAAAAAATTTCAATACAACCTAGAGATTAGACTAGAAAGAGAACAAAATACAAAATAAAAGAGTGTGCAAACCTTGATGCAAACCCAACAAAAACTCTCTTGATATGTACATGTGTCTAAGATATTTGATGTATGCTAACAAGGATGCTCAAGCTTCAAAGATTTGGACTAATGTTGTCATGGTAAGTAGATGATATCAAAAAGTTTGAACTCAATTTGGCATGATAACTTTTCTCTAAAAGGTGGATGAAGAAATGAGGAATGAGTCCTCAATTTATAGGATTGGAGAGAGATGAATGAATAGTTGAGATCAAAAGTGTGTGAAAGGTCAATATGCATTTGGAGAGAAGCACATGAATTTCTCTTTCTCAAATCCATAGCTTTGTGACAAGTGTCACAATGGAAGGAGTTGAGAAGAAATTGGGAGTGGAGTAGAGTTGTCATAAAGACATTTCTTGTCTCACGCCCTAAAGGCAAATGTTGCTGAATGTGACCATTTTGAGAAGTGTGAAGGGATTTGGAGAAGTGGGAAGAAGGAATAAAATATTCCGTGGACGGGACAAGTATGTAAGAGCATTTAGGGTTGACAAGAGGCATGGTTGACTTTTGTGGCTAATCTTCTTGTTTCGGATTATGCAAATGATTATAAAGGGGATAAGTATTAATTAGTGGGTAAGTGGGCTGGGTTGGGTTGGAAGCGTGTGTTAGCTAGTTGGAGTGAGGTTAGATGAGGGTTAAAGTTAGGAGTCATATGCTCAAATAGAATTAAATAGATTATTTAATTTTAAGTGGAAGAAAATGAGGATTTATGAATTAATTTAAATAGATAAGTACATTTATTTAAATTAATAGAAGAGGGGTGATTAATTAATTAAATAGCTATGGGTTACGATTAGATTAATTGGGTTATAGATAATTAATTAAAATAATTAATCTAAAAACTGAATATTACTTAATTAAATAATACATGGTTATTTTTATAAAAAATGTGAGATAATAAAACTAAATTTTATTAAAATTGTTAATCAAATTTAAGTGTCTACATTTTGCCCCTCTTTGAAATGGTGTTAAAATAACATTGTTTAGAAAGAAGATTAAAATCTTGATGACACGAGGAAATAGGAGCAAGGACTTCCCCTAGACAATTGAAAATGGTGTGTTAGATAGGGTGATGCCTCCTTGGGAGGGCAATTAGGAGACTAAAGGGGATCAAGTGGTGTCTCAAAAGAAATAGTGCCCCAACAAGAAGGAAGGATGGTAGAGAAAAATGAGGTCCAATGGCAAAGATGGCGCTCAAATAAGAGACCCTAGGAAGAATTGGTATGAAAAATGCCCTTGTAGGGGTCAGGAAGGTGAAAATTAGGTCCTAAGAGGGGCCCATATAAACAATTTTAGTAAATTTACTATTAATTTGCACCCTGCTAGTTAGAAAATTGAGAGAGAAGAATTTGTTTTACTCTATTTGAGAACATAATTGTGCATTAAAGGAGATGGCAAAATTTAGACTAGCGAGGCATCAAATAGATGTGGTGAGGTAGGTGCGACATTGTCGATGGGAGGATCGAGGGGTAGGCATAAAAACTCTAAGCCTTGTTTGTGATTTAGTGTATTTATTATGAGAAATAGTCTAGAAAATTTCTTTTCTACTAGATCATGTCCCATGGGAATGCACACAGGTTTGAGAGGAACGTAAATTCCTATTAGAGTGTTAAGTTAGAGAGACTCATAGGTTTGGGTAGCTAAAGGATAGGATATGATAACTTGATTCCATGATGGAAATATTGCAGATTAATACCACCGAATCACAATCTCGCACAAGGGGGGAGATGGAGAATTAGTTTTGTCGGAACACAATCTCATAGGACTAGGGAAAAAGGTGGTAGTAGCCATTAGGAAGTGGGAGCTTTTGAAAGATCACCAAGAAGTGGAGGTTTGAACATGATAGAAAAGTAATTAGGAGAGGATTGGGGGGATAAGTTAGTTAGGAAGATATGGGGGGTGGAGGAAAAACTAAAGTACATGTAACTAACATAACCTGTGGGTTTTGGTTGTAGTGGTAGGTGGATGTGTTAGTATCACGAGAGCAGAGTGCAATAGTTATGAGATTGGTCGAATAGTTCACATATGTAGATTGGGGTAGAGAAAACATATTAGGATTGGGGTATTTATCTAGGATGACACATATACAAAAATGCATGGCTATGGTGACAACATTATGTGAGTGGTAGAAGTGTGAGACGTCCACATTCAATCTCCTAACTGGAGGATGACAATGGAAATTGAGGATGTATATTGGATATGGAGACTATTGATTCGTGGGCCTATAGTAGTAGTGCAATATATTTAATAGGAAAACATGGTACAAAGCTTGTTCAAGAGGGATGTGCCATTACAACATGGACAACTAGCACTAGGTATGTACTTAGATTAGGCCCTACTAGATAGGCGAGTACATTTTAATGTTTTCAAATTGGTTAGTGGGTACATTTATCCAGAAAAAGGACAAATATGGGTGAAACTTGGATTGATCCTGGTGATTGTAGAGATATGGATATAGGGAGGCCAATGTGTGGGGGACATTGGTGCTAGTTGAGCTATATAGGGGTATGTATGAGATATGCTATCATGGTGGGAAGTGTAGGGGGTGAAGCATTGGATATGTGACATTATTGCATGTATGGGCATGGGAGAATATCATTGGGATGCAACCAGTGGGAAAGGAGGAGAGGCAGGTAAATAAGCTAGTTGTGTACACCTAGGGAGGGGCACAAATATATTATGAGCATATGAACAACATGGATCATTGGAGGGTGACATTGGAAAATTTGAGCCCGATGAGATTATATGGAGGTCCTATATGGGGATAAATGGTTGTACAAAGGATAGGAAACATATTCCTTTTATTATTAAACCTGTATACATCATAGGTTAGTGGGAGCATATTGTTGAGAGATATAAACCAGATCGAGTGATGAGGTAGTTTGGATTTGTGTAGGATGCACTAGGACTAGAGAAAAGTTTCCAACAAGTTACACAAGAGAGGGTGAGTGAGTTTGGGAGGCCACCTGACAAGAGAGGCCTATTAGCAAAGTGGAGGGGACTACGACCATTAGAATGGGATCTTGCAGTGGACTAGGTGATCTTGAGGTGACAATTGCATACAAGGATTGGTTGAAGGCACTATAAAAAGTGGGGAGATTAGAGTTTGTACCATTGAGTTTCCAACAGAGGGGGGAAATGCATAGGGGAGGCAAGTGGGGGTATACTATACCACCCATATGAGGGTTGCACTAGTGGGTGTATAGAGGGCTAGGGATGCGACAGGGGTTGCAGGATTAACAAGAGAGAAGGGAGGAGGGAGATAAATAGTTGGTGGTGGGGGATAGAGAGGAGGGGGAGATAGATGGAGAAGAGACTAGAGACAAGGGAAAGGATAGTGATGGGTGACAATAGAGGGAAAGGCCAGAGATGGGTGGCAGTATAGAGGATGAGCCATAGTGAAGGGGAAATAGTGATGGATGTGGATGAGGGAGGATGGGCACCATTGGTGTCAAGATGACAAGTACTAGTGAAGGTAGAGAGATAGGTTTTGGTAGCATCACTAAGAGTTGGTGGGGGATAAAGGGGTAAGGCTGAGGCATAGGTTGATTTTACTGTTAGGCCAGGGATACTATGTTATTGTGGATTACATATTTACATGAGTTATTGTCTAAATCCAATCATCTACTGAGGGAGGCGATTACAAAGAGGTACAAGGTGAGACAACAATGAGACACTCTATATGTTAGGAATGGGAACACTAAGAGGGGGGGTGAATCAGTGTTCTACAATATTAATTTTTGATCCTTTAATCTTAACCCAATTACTTATATACTGAAATGAATATCAAAGAAAGAAAATTAAACATCCATAACACATAACACCAAATATGATTACCGGGACACTTGGTTAAAGGAAAAACCCCGATGGGAATTAATACCCACTAATAATTGTACTTGTGTATTATGAACTTGTTAATGTTCCTTTGCCCTATTAGGAGTAGTCATTACAATGCTTAAGTACAATGACCTTGTCAAGGGTTAGACCCTATTAGGAGTCTTGAAGTAAAAAACCCTGTTAGGGGTGAGGACTCACTATCCAAGAGCTCACTGCTCAATAGAGAGGGCTACAACCTCCTGGATAATAGATACACACTATATATGCAATGGTGAACTGTTGTTGTGACACTGCTTGTCTGATCAGTTCCTTTTGTGCGCTGATTCTTTAACCTCTTGTAAAGCTCTATGACATTCTTACTACTCTTTGCATGCTTCTTGTCTGCTCTTACTTCATCTCTGCACTCTTTTCTTCTCAAATACAAAATTGCATATCTTATTTATAGGTGCAACTAAAAAAATTAACTAAGTTGACCTCTATCCTATTAAATACAATTCTTCCAAATGAATTGGCTCAAGCGTGTTTACATACAATGTAATTTACATATTTACAACACAAATACAATAGGTGCACAGCCTTAACAAAACAATATTATAATCGCACATCAAAATCTTTCCAGTCGACTGCATGCTCCGTTCTGTTTTGCCGCTCATTGACTATGTCACTTCAACTCACTGTAACTTCTTTATACTAACTCATCTGATCATGTGTTCTTAGAGTTAGGATGATTACATACCAAAAATCTTATCTTCAAGGGCGCACATCACAACTCAGTCATACGCACATGCGCTAATGCTCTGTTCATCTTGTGCTTCACTAACTGTCCTGTCTTCCATACTTAGCCAAATTTTGATCTTCTAAGTAATTGCGCTAACATCAAAACTGCATATGACTTTGTTGCCATAATGGCAACACTATTCTAAGTCATATACACTAGTATAGTCAACTTGCCAACAATCTCCCCCTTTTTCATTAATGGAAACAAAGGAATATATCAAAGTTTCTAAACTACATCTATACACAAAATCTTCAAAATCTTTCTAACATATATCCTTATCTTTTTCTGTACATCATATACTCTATCTTATATCTCCCTTCTACTAATCCATATTACCCTACTCCCCTTTATATCATATATATTGTTCCATATTACTCTACTCCCCCTTTCACATTAATGACAAAGGTGCTCAAAAATGAAACTTCAAGTACTTACATTGATAGTACATCATGGTATGCAGTATGAAGATTTGCAATTTCTTTCTTCCAAAATGCCTTCAGTGCATCTACTATTTGGAGATGGGTGCATAGTGCATAAGTCAGTTTCTCCATCTTCTCCAAATTTGTACTCAGTCCTTGATCATATGTCACCATAGTAGCTTATATCTCTTTGATATTCTGATTGATTACATCCAATGAGGGTGTAAGTGCATGTCTCAACTGAGATTTCCTAGCCCTTATCTGAGCCATTTCTTTCTTTGCCTTCTCAATCTTATCCACTTGTCCTTGGTAGACATTGTTACACATATTTATATCAGTGGAGGGATCTTCTACAGATTTTCTTACTGCTTCTATCATAGATTCAACTTCTTGAATCTTCTTGGAAAGGTCTGCAGTAAATTTATCTTTATTCATACTATAGGATTTGAGCAATACAAATCCATAAAACCCGAAGATCACCTGCATACGAAAACCCGTTACAAGAAAGTAGAGACAAGAAGAGGGAAATGGTTTGACTCAAAAAATGAAGAAGAAAATATCCTCAATTAAATGAATGAATAAAATACACTAGATCATCCTTATAAAGGAGATCGAAAGCCTTGAAAGGCAAACCCTAAAAAGCAGAAGTGCATGTAATAATTAGTTTAATTATTACATGACTAATGCATGCAAGTTTATATTTAAAACAACTAGTGCATGAGTGTTTTAAATATAACACTACCAATGCAAGAAGAGTTTAAATATAAACAACTAAAGCATAAAAGGTGATATCTTAAGAAGGGAGTAAAGTTAATTAAATTAACACAATTAAATTAATACTTTACTCTAACACCCCCCTTAAGATGAGTAACAATGCAGCTACAAACAATGCAAGAAGAAAACAAAGGAAACTACAGTGCTGAAAAAAAAGGGTCTTGGCAACAAAGGCCTGATCAGGTACCCAAGCATAAAAGAGAGTCTCTATAAAATGGAGAAATAGAGAAAACCACATCGGAAAAAAACTCTACTCAAAAAAGAGACAAAGACTAGTTTGAAGGGCTAAAGAAGCCTCCAAAACTAGGGACTGTTCTAGAAAATAGGAACATGTAGAACATTACTAAAGCGAGCAGATGCAAACTCTGTCAAGAAGTAACTGCTGATCTAAAGATCCTCCACTAAAATAGAGCATGACCAGGTAGAGAAGACTATAATCTGTATGAGTGCCCTCAAATGACACTACTAGAATCAGGAGGCAAATAAAGGCAAACAACTGATCTCAAAGATACATATGGTATAAAACACCAAAGCCTGAAGAGCTGATCAATCAAAGATGGAAGAGTGCCTCTAAAAATAGGAAAGAAAGAGTGTCTAGATGGTAAATGATCCATCTCACTGAAATGCATAGGTACCCAGCCACTGCATCCAACTAGTACATAGGAACAAATAATGAATACATAGCTCACACTATCAAACCAAGGAAGAAGAAGAATGATCAGTAGAAACCCCCCCCATAATTCTGACAAGGAAGAGGTGACAGGTACACTGAAAATAGTGTCAATAAAAACTACATCATGAAGAATCAGGAACATTGAAGGTGTAGAGAAAGCACAAACACAAATAAAGATACCTCGAGGCTAATGTCGTGGAAGGAACACTCACTTGAAAAAGGTAGATGGCGAACAAAGGCAAACATCAAACCCCCCCATGTCACTTTATAGTGGAGTGCAAGTACAAATAGCATAAACATATTCAAGATTCCAAGCATGCAATAGAATGACACTTTATCTCAATGCATGTGCATAAAAGAATTCTACAAAAGTAAAGTATACACTTCTCAAAGAAGAGCAAAGGCTGCTGAAACAAAAGAACAACCTAATAAGAGCCATCCCCTAAAGGGAAGAGATCCCAGGACCTGTAACATCGAAGATATCCACCAAAGTGCAGAAATGCAAAAAATTGAATAAAATATACCTAGATCAGAATCTATAAAAATTAATCATATAAATAGAAAGCTCTCTAAACAAGCTTTCCAACAATATATCATTTTCCCAAAATGGAGTTCGGATGCGCAAAATAGAGCTCTTGGAGTGCAAAACAGAACATCTGACTTTGACAGGACAAAAAAATCATCAAAAAACAAAAATCAGAAATTCAAAACTCTAGATCTGGATGGACCTCAGAACTATCTTTCCGATGATACCTTGTTTGTTCGATTTCGACACCGTATGCTCAAGTTATAAGAAAAATACCAATGACTGTGCTGGAGGGCCCACAAATGGTGCAAATGATGATGATGCATGGTGACATCATCAAATGACGGGCTTAAATTTGACGGCCAAATGACTATCACCACCCAATTTCTTTTGCAAAATTACATGTGTGCCTCGAGATCCGTGTCAACCTTTACAGGTTTTTTCCTTGATTTGTGTGCCAAATTTTTGGTCTTGATTAACGTGTTGGACTATAAAAATTTGTCTCATTTTGCATGCTAAATTTTTTTTTACCTCAATTTGCGTGTCCACTCGTACAAATTTTGCCTCAGGAAGCATGTCAAGTTGTCTGGTACTAAAATACACCAAAATGCAAAGTTGTCCAAATCAGACGTATTTTATATCGACATAGGGGTTTTTGGGTGCTGCGAGCTCAACGGTGAGGTCTGTTTGAGCTCAATGTGTACTAAAATTTAGGGACCCCCTAATTTCAATAAAAAAATTAACTAAAAAAGCCCTAATCTGAACTAGATGATTTTCTTATCTCTGATTCCTTCAAACGTGAACAAGTTGTAGCAGATTAGGCTCTAATACCATGTAGAATTTGAGCAATACAAATCCACAAAACCTAAAGATCACCTGCATACAAAAACCTGTTACAAGGAAGTAGAGACAAGAAGAGAGCAATGGTTTGACTCAAAAAATGAAGAAGAAAATATCCTCAATTAAATGAATGAATAAAATATACAATGGATCATCCTTATAAAGGAGATCAAAAGCCTTGAAAGGAAAACCCTAAAAAGAAGTGCATGTAATAATTAGTTTAATTATTACATGACTAATGCATGCAAGTTTATATTTAAAACAACTAGTGCATGAGTGTTTTAAATATAACACTACCAATGCAAGAGAGGTTTAAATATAGACAACTAAAGCATAAAAGGTGATATCTTAAAAAGGGAGTAAAGTTAATTTAATTAACATGATTAAATTAATACTTTACTCTAACACATACAATCAGCTATTATTTTCCTTCCTTTAGTTGTTGTCTCCTTTAACATTGCTTGACCAACCTTGAGAGATTTAAGGTCAAGTGCAAAGTTACCTATCAATTCATTCAACCTCTTCTTAATATATTTCTCTTCTGCAACTTTGGATGCTGATTCCTCAAGACTTGAGAAATTTTCTTTGAAGCATGTCAAGATGGTGTTGACATCATCCACTGAATGTACACTTGTTAATTTCTTGGCCTCAGGCAGTAGGTTGTTCAGTATGCTTACTGATTTAACAAATAATGGATTCCTCATTACTTGTTTCTCCTTTTTCTTTCTCCATTGCTAGTACACTTATCTTTATCAGGTCTTCTTCTCCCCATGAGTCTAAACTTGTTGTGTCAGGAGTCAAACTTGACAATAATGACATTGAGGGCTTAGGTGTGATGAGTGTGTTGTCCATCACTTCACTCTTTACCTTCACAGGTATATCAATAGAGGGCTCATCTATAGGTTCATCTTTATTCTCTTCATCAAACTTCCTTCTCATTTACATTTTCATCTTCCTTATCTTCCTCTTCTCCTTGTCCAGTTAAGTCTTCAATTTAAACTTCTTCTTGTTGCTTAGGTGTTTTTCCAGTGCATAGAATCTCTACTTCCTTAGTACTCACAAATGCTTCCTCAAACTTATCAAGATCCTTATCTGATGTTGCCATTGATATTTCAACATTATCAATCATGATAGTGTCATCTTTTTCTTCAGGCATAGGCATAGAATCCTATGGAGGTCTATCATAGGTGCATTTGGGATCTCAAACTCCTTGTCTTTCTTAGAGGGAACTTGGGTTGCAGGCGCAAAAGATGGATGCATGCATTGTTCCAAAAATACCTTCTCAAATTCCTTTTCTGTATCCTTTGCAACCATCTCATAGTCCTTATTCATAATTTGTGAGGTTCTCAGCTTGGTTATGAGGTGAGGCTTTACCAAATTTAACAATAAGGTTTTCTCTTCAACTGAACACATTGTGAGGTTATCATCTAGTGTCTTCTCTCTTATCCCAAAATCTTCTTCAATTGCTTGTCTCTTCAAGGAATCCAAAATGTTCCATACATTGTTTGGAATGACTATCTTAAGTTCCAGAACTATCTCCTTAAACTTAATCATATGCTTTATTATCATACCATGGATCTCAGATTTATCTATCTCATGATATTTGTCATAGAACTTGACAATTTGATCAATTCTGCCTTCATCTACAACTCTTGTTCTTAACATTTCTAGATTTGGCAGGAATCCTACCTCAGGAGGTTCTTGAATATTTCTGCCTTGGCTTCTTGTTGACCTTCTTGATCGATGGCTTGTGCTAGACTACTTCTTCCTCTTAGGCATCCTGCTAGGCTCAGGAGGTGCTTGAGTGGACTCCAGATCAGTAGTATCTTTGGGGGTAGGAGTGTTTTCTTCTATCTTTTCCTTCTTCTCCTTAAGATCACCAGTCTTCTCTATCTTTACTTTAGAAGAGAGTGCGCTCTCAAGTTGTAGTGCAATCTTGGCTTCCCTTGCCTTATCTAGGTCTACTTGTGTGACACCAAGGATTTTCAGTATGTCTGAGGTGATCTTTGATGCTTTTCTCTTTGTGGCTGCACTGTTCAAGACTGAATCTACCCATCTTGTGTTCTCCTCATAAGTACCCCATCTTGGTTCATTGGGATCCTTTGGCATTGATAGGAGGACTTGTGCATAAGCTTCCAGAATGTGTTCCTCCACTTCATAACCAAGTGGATGAATCCACTTAGTTCTTGGCTCTACTGCTTCCATGCATGTGATATCTGTTTCTACCATAAAACATATACTATCCTTATATTTCTCCACAATACTCTTAGGTATCCTACACCTTCTTTGCATCTTAATTATGAATGTATTGATTTCTAAGTCTATGAAATCTTTCAAGGTTCTTTCAACTGATGCCTTAAATGAAATTTGTGGCATTGTAGGTAAACTTTTGTCTAGATAAAGATCAGATACTTTACCAACAATGTGAAGGTACATATAGATGATCAGTGACCCAAACCTCAATATCTTTCTCTTTTCATGCTTGATAGCCCTTATATTATCCATCAACTGTGTGTGCAAGATCTCACACAAGTTGAACTCTCCATTTTCCCTTACAATCCTGATGGCTACCAAAAGAGTGGCTGCGGACACACTATTTACTCTATTTGCATGCTGAAATTTATAACCAAGTATCATTGACATTAGTTTGATATATTTCTCCTCTATTGGCTCTATTATCATGTCACGCTTATCACTATGGGACTTACATCTCAACCAATTTATTGACATCCTTACTAGTAGGAAGAATGGCACCTGTCTTAGGAAGTCCTATCATCTCATAAATGAGGTCTAAGGTAATGTGAACATGGACTTCTCCTATCTAGAATAGGTCATCATGAATTCTAATTAATAGGATCTTAATTCATTCAGATTCATAAAACTTGTATGCAGTCGCATACTCAATAATTGGGTTGTTTTCTAGGTGCGCAAACTCATCCATGAATGTCATGTCTAGTTTCATCATTTATTCAAGGTGTGACCTAATCCTGTCCAATCCTACAGGTTCCTTCTTGCAATATATGTACACACGTATGTCTTCTACATGCATAACTCCCATAGGAGTTCTAGAGAATTCTCCTTCTAGGTCATCTAATACTGACTTAAAGGGATGCTTCTTGAAAATGTATCTCTTCCTTTCAGTAACATCAAACACAATAGGAGTGGCCATTACTTACTTGAATAATTGCTCAAATAGGTTTCCAGAGGGTTTCTGAACCGTCGAGACCAAACAAGGGTTTGGTAACCAACTTTCACACTTCTTTACTGATAAACCAACTGCAATCCTTCAACTTAACTGCTTGATCTCTTATGCTCTTCTAAGACTCGATCTTGAATGCAAATGTGTAGATAAAAGATCTCTAGTGACTATAAAATCACCTTTCTGCAATTAATGTTTGCCACCATAGTATAGACTGTAATAGTGAATTTCAATGTTCGTCTCTGCTAATAATTAGGTAGTGTGCTCTTTCATATTGCATCAACTAGTGTCCAAACTGTTATATCCAAAGGTGCATACTTTGAGGGTGAGTATACTAGCTGCGCAGGGGTCTAGAGCTAATCTAGCTCCCCCTATGACCATGAAGGTCATTTAACCATAAATAGGAGGTGCGTCCATTGCAGATTCATCCTCAACTATTTCACCAACATTATCTATCTTTTCTTCTTTCCAAATCATGCTCTCATCTTTTGTCGCTTTCACAAACTTGACTTCTCCTAATTCATCCAATATTGATTCTTGAGCCTTATTAGGCCTTTCCTGACTTTGCGCTTGTGATCTATAAAACTTTGAGATGTGCCCAACCTTGTTACAAGTGTGACAAATAATTGGAGGCCTTATATTCCTCGGTGCATTGATGTGAGATACAATTCTGTACTGTCTAGTTGTGTGCCCATTATAATCACATATTTGACATGTAATGTTTTGAGAACCTCTAACATTTTGCTGTGGTTGATTTCTCTGATTGTGCTGATTTTGATTTATTTGATTTGTTTTACAATTCATAGCCCTATGACCAAATTTATTGGATGAATAACGATAACCTTTGAAAGGTCTTACCTCTTTACGATCTCTTGCTATGTGCCCATGCTTGTTATAGGCATAACAAGTTTTGTTTATTGTCTTGCGTTCATCTTTAGATGGTTCACCTTTAGCTTCAGTCTAATTTTCAGTCTTATTAGCTTCTATAGGTGCTTTCATTCTATCTCGCATTGCATCAATTTGAACTTGAGCTTCAATGTATCCAATACCAGTGGTATCTCCTTTTAGCTTCCGTGCATACAACTGTGATTCTATTAGATCCTTACTTGTGTGTAATTTGTCAATATGATTCTTTGCTTCAATCAATTCTAATTCTACCTTTTTCTTGATGTTTTCTAACTCCAAGATTTTCATGTTTGCTTGCATAAGTTATTCATCTAGCTGTTTGTTTTCTTTGACCTTCTCTTCATAGGCTTCTTGATTATTGATCAGTTTTTTATCCAATTCTTCAATCTGATCCTTCAGAGACATGCTTTCTTCATTCATCTTTTTGACCATTTTTCCCAAATCAGATGTTGAACAATCTTTCAAATCTTTTCTCAATTTTTTGATAACTACGTATGAGCCACCAAACTTTAATTTCAGTTCTTCAATTTCCTTTTCAGCTTTGTCAAGATCTTCAAGAGCTGCTTCAAGATTCTTATTTAGATGTTTCATTTCAGTGGTGTCCATGATCTCCTCAAGTGGTTAAACTTCTCTCAAAGGACCAAAGCTCTGATACTAATTGCTAGGAATGGGAACATTAAGGGGGGGTGAATCAGTGTTCTACAATATTAATTTCTAATCCTTTAATCTTAACCCAATTACTTATATAATGAAATGAATATCAAATCAAGTAAAGTAAACATCCATAGCACGTAACACCAGATATGATTACGGGGAAACCTGGTTAAAGGAAAAACCCCGGTGGGAATTAATACCCACTAATAATTGTACTCATGTATTATGAACCTATTAATGTTCCTTTGCCCTATATGGAGTAGTCATTACAATGCTTAAGTATAATGACCTCGTCAAGGGTTAGACCCTGTTAGGATTCTTGAAGTAACAAACCCTGTTAGGGGTGAGGACTCACTGTCCAAGATCTCACTACTCAATAGAGAAGGATACAACCTCTTGGATAATAGATACACACTATATCTGCAATGGTGAACTATTGTTGTGACACTGCTTGTCTGATCAATTCATTTTGTGCACTGATGCTTTAACCTCTTGTAAAGCTCTATGACATTCTTACTACTCTTTGCATGCTTATGCTCTACTATTACTTCATCTCTACACTCTTTTCTTCTCAAATGCAAAAGTGCATATCTTATTTATAGGCGCAACTAAAACAATTAACTAAGTCGGCCTCTATCCTATTACATACAACACTTCCAAATGAATTGGATCAAGAATTTTTACATATAATGTAATTTACATGTTTACAACACAAACACAATAGGCACATAGCCTTAACAAAACAATATTATAGTCACACATCAAAATCTTTCCTGTCGGTTGCATGCTCTGTTATGTTCTGCCGCTCATTGACTGTGTCACTTCAACTCACTATAAATTCTTCATACTAACTCATCTTATCATGCGTTCTTAGACTTAGCATGTCTACATAACAAAAATCTTATCTTCAAGGGCGCACATCAAAACTTGGTCATACACACGTGCACTGATGCTTTGTTCATCTGGTGCTTCACTGGCTATCCTGTCTTCCATACTTAGCCAAATTTTGATCTTCTAATTAATTGCGGAGTGATGAGAGGGTGGATGGATTCATGAGGGAGTTGCGGGAGGATCATATACTAGGTGGATTAGGGGGTGAGAGTGTGATCAGGTTGATGGAGGAGATTAGAGATCTATTTGACTAGGTAGGGTTTTATTTAGCAACATACTGGGAAATACTACCACTAGAGAGGAGGGAAATGCACAATTGTTCTCAAGAGACATTGGCACTATTTATTTTTATCTTGATAATGGAGTGAACAAACTCCTTGGTACAAAATAAATTTCTATAATTAATTCGTAAAACTCTTATGTTCATGTTCATCTTCATATACTACGGCTTGAAAAAACCAAAAGAAACAACTGATATAATTTTTGAATTGTACAATGTTCATCCTACAAAATACCAAACCACATATCTTACACAACTAATCTAACACCTATAATGTATTTTAATTATTTATAAGTTGAAGCTTTAAACTCAAGTCATGTATGAAAAAATCCAAATTCTTTTGAAAATCTAATAATATCATTTAAAAATTTAGGGTACATGATGTTAGGATGGTCCTTATG
Source organism: Chamaecyparis obtusa (assembly GCA_027943335.1). Taxonomy (NCBI): domain Eukaryota; kingdom Viridiplantae; phylum Streptophyta; class Pinopsida; order Cupressales; family Cupressaceae; genus Chamaecyparis; species Chamaecyparis obtusa. The sequence goes on along the minus strand of BSBK01007415.1, from coordinate 378,646 downwards.
AGAAAATTTAAATGCAACCACTTTCATTGCGCCGAAGGTGTTTCTTATATGAAACGCCTCTACTTGGGTTAAGGGATTGAGGGTGCACAGGCTCCAATAGCCATGCAAGACGATTGAAACACCCCCCACCGTTGATCATTTTCTAGTTTTTGCAATTTATTTATTTTGCACTGCAAAGAATAATTGTTGTCGTTGGATTACTGGCTTAACAGAATGGTTGATGTGCTATCTTAACCGTTGTCAAGTGTGAAGTTAACCCTGCTTACACTATATAGTCTACCAAAGCACGTGTTACTTTATGCAGCTAATGAATTCGTCAGAAGTGACTGACAAAAAAAACCAAAACATAGGCTGTACCATCATCAGGTGTACCAAACATAGGTGTCACCTATGACAGGGAGAGCATAGAGAAATGGATGTATAAGTTAGGAAAGAACACCTGCCCCTCCACAATGCAAGCCCTCCACAATCGATACCTCACACCCAACCATACTCTAAGTAGCCTCATTCACCATTGGTGCATCACCAACCCCAACTTCTCGTGAAAGTCTTGAAAGCCCCAAGGTCTTTGGCAGATAAAAATAAGGGTAACGAATGGTGCATCACATCATCAAAAGCATCAGCCTTCTTGATCTCTATCATTGAAAGCCAATCTACAGAAGCCAACGAGACCAGATGCTTTTACGATGCCTCGATGGCATGCGAAGAAGCCTTGAGGATTCTCCATTCTCTTCACTTTTCCAACGAGGCCTTGGAGCCAATTGCCATAACCAGATGCCTGGATTCCCTTGACGTGCACGAGGATCAAGAGACTCATCGTCATCATACACTTGTGGCTCCTAAGAAAATCTTTGGAGATGCCCCCTAAAGCTTGTGATGGAATCATCTAGGATTCTCAAAATTGGATCCAATCTTCTCTGCTCATCTTTTGCATTTCTCAAGGCTTCTTGACGCTAGGGAATGAGATTCTCATTTCTCATCCTTGGAACAACTTTGTTGTCTTCCTTGGCGGGTGCCTGCCATGGCACTTCCTTCCATTTTTCCCTACAGACGGGGCAAATCAAGTTGTCGTGATAGACATTCGAGACAATGCATTGAAAATGGAAAGAATGAGAGCATTCCATTGTAAAGATTGCATGACCTTGCCCAGGCTTCATCGTCTCCAAGCATATTGCACATGAGCTCTACAAAACAAACCAAAAATATAAAACTTCCTGAAAGCAAAATCTCCTCACTTTCTCATCCAGGCAAAGATAGAGATTCGAAAGTAAATAGATATCTTTTCAGTGAATTTCAATCTTAGTTATTTAGCGACCAAGTTTTCAACAATATCAATTCTATGTTCAAACAGATCTTCATTTAACTGGAAATTATATACTTGGAGCCTCATTTAATTGGAAATTATATACTCGGAACATTTTTTGTTTTCTTTCCCAAATCATAAAATTCTTACAATAGCAGATAAATTTTCATTTGCAATGCTTGCGGGAAACTTCTTTCATTATTTTTATTAGCAAATTTAACTCTTAGGCATAGGAAATGAAATAAATGAAGATAGTTGCAGCAAGAAAAATTTTATTTGGTAAAAGCTTTAAAAGTAGGCCTCCTATGATTTCACCAAGACAAATTTTAGACAGAAAACATAGCATTTTGAAGGCATGAGAATGGGTACCTTTCTCTCCAATGTAACCTACCTTTCTTTTACCCTTTTTGGTGGATCGTCCAACACTGCAGAGGGATTCAATGTTTAGGGAAGTGAAGCCCTTCTCATTGTTGAACACCAACAGAGTAGCATGGGCACCCACACCAGTCACATATCTGCTCGTTACAATAAATTCCAGCGATGGTTCAACATCAGGGGCATACTCATTATCTTCTGCATTCTTCAAAATCAGAACCACCCAAACCTTATTTTTCCAGACAAAAAAATGGTAATGTCAATTAAAAATAGAAACAATTTGAATTATATCACCCAGAAAGCTACCTGTAAAAGCTCCATGAGAAAATGGACATCCTTGGTGTAGAGTTCCACTGAGAGATATTTAACAACATGATGTTTAACGCTAAACCGTGTGCCAGCGCGATTGCCACTAGAACGCCAGGTATCATTGGTGCACTTTCTGCCATCTTTGCTGCATGCAAAATTCAAAAAATTCATTGTCAGGTTTTCAGAAAAGTGCTTCACTAGGTACATTGTTGAAACTATGTACTTCGAAGTTGTCGCCGGTGCACTTCCTGTCATCTTCGCTGCATGCAAAATTCAAAACAATTCATTGTCGGGTTTTTAGAAAAGTGATACATACTCTACCCATCACTGGCGTACTGTCAGTCCAACTGTGTTTGCAATCATCATAATTCTAATTAGGTAACCTAATAATTATATTAATTTGTAACTGTAATAATGATATTAATTCATAAGTGTCATCGCTACTTAATATTTAGAATATCTAAATTTATAATTAAGCTTTTATTTAATTTGTATTATATAATATTAATTGATAACTAATATTATTTTAATTTTATTTATTTAATCTTAGTGATAGTATAAAATATTAAATAATTGATAAATTTATTATATAATATTAATTTAATTTAACAAATATTAATTATTATTATATTTATATAATGATATATGAAAATTAATAATAATATTTTAAATTAAATATTAAATAACTATTTAATTTAATTTAAAGAATATTACTATATAGTAATGATCATTATATTAAAATATTAAATATATTGTCATTAATATTAAAGGTGATATATATTTAATTATTACTAATTAAATATAGCCATAATAATATTTATTTGTAACTCTCATCACAATTTAATATATAAAATATCCAAATTTATAATTCAACTTCGTTTAAGTAAATATTATATAATATTGATTGATAATTATTTTTTTTAGGCTTTATTTATCTGATCTTAGTGATAGTACATCATTACTTATCAATATCAAATAATTATATTTTTTAATATAATATTAAATTTAATTTAGCTAGTATTAATTGTTACTATATTTATATAATGATGTATGCTATATTTAATATTAATAATAATATTTTAGATTAAATATTAATTACCTATTTAATATAATTTAGAGAATGTTATTATACAATAATTATCATTATACTACATTTTTTAACTATTATTATACAATAATTATCATTATACTAAATTTTTTAAATTATCCTTTAGTACCAGTGGGTGGGTGTTCTAGGTTGTAAATATATTAGAGAGAATTTTAGTGGCGAAAATTCCCATAAAAAATAGATTGCTATTTTTTTAAAATTTTGAGTGAATATATTTTATATACAAATTTCTGGTGATTGAATAAAATTTTTAATATAGTAAATTTAACATATAAAATTAGATCATAAGATATTTTTAATTAAATATATATATATAAAAATATATAGAAGAATTGATGACGAAAATGTTTGAAATTTATAATTAATTATATTTTATTAATATATTTATTATAATACAAATTTATTAAATATATATAATAAAAAATATAATAACAAAAGATGTAAATGCTACTATGAAAATATAAAATTAAAAATAAAATAGATTTATAACTAAATTATTAACATTAAAACATTATCTTTATTTAGAATATTTTGTTTTAGATAATATTTTTTTATCCTTAGATATAAGATGTGATATAGAAGAATTGATGATGAAAATGTTTGAAATTTATAATTAAATATATTTTATTAATATATTTATTATAATATAAATTTATTTAAATATTAATGAAGATGATATTCAATGAGTTGTTATTTTATTTAAATGATTCTGATTAGAGTTCATTGTCAGGGTTTTGATTAAGTTTTATTTAGGGTCTGCATTTATGATTGTTACGGTTTACATTATCATGAAGCACTAAAATATGATGATACAAAATACAACAAACAAACACTAAACTAATTAACCACATTTCAAACATATAAGTCAAAGAAAAAAACAACTTCACATATATTCCATGTACAAATTGCATACCAAGTTGCAATTACTGGTAAATATGCTCCTGAATTGGACCATTTCCATTCATTTCACGAATGGATTTGAAAAATTAGATAATCCTTTTAAGAATTCTTTCATTTTTCTCTACAATTGCACCGAAAAAAATACTAAAACCAATATAAGAATTGTTTCATTTTTTTCCTGGATCAAACCTATCAAAGGTTCTAAAGATTTTTATGCGGAAGGTGTTTTATATTTGAAATGAATAACCTCTTTTGAGCGATGAATAGTTGGTAATGTTTGATAACAGTGGATGACCATTGAAATCATCTAGCTCATTGAAATAATCACTGTTGACGACATTAACATGCCATGTCATATGTTGTCGTCTACATCTTTTTGAATTGATGGAATAGAGGGAAGAAATGATTTTTTATGGTTTGTGAAAAGTATGAAAATAGGGAAATCCTTTTCTAAGTTACATAGGATCTTCTCTACAATTAAATCACCCGCGATAAACACCATCGTTTATACTTTGACCAACTTGATACTTATAGTTGGTTGCAGACAATAGAAAAATGTGTAATTGGTACTCAACCTTATCAACTATATTCACTAGAAATGGACGACATCTAGTGTTGTTTGTGGGTGTCTCTGGAGGGTACAAATTTTTTTGCGGCTTGAGGTGGGGAAGACGAATTTGGTTGTGTTAGAACACAAATACTAGGCTTTCGAGCGTACAACCCAAGAGGATTTTGAAGAGATGAAGCATGTCTGTGGTGTGGTGGACGGAACATAAGCTTCGATTCGATCAGCATAAGAAAGGGATTCAAATAGAAGGCTTAATGCCATAGAGATCGTTGACCTCAGGGGGCCAGTGGTCCAAATAAGGATGGTGGTTGTAGGGGGAGGGGATGTTTGTGGGATTGGAGACGATGATGTTGGAATGGGTCTGAAACTCTGGATGCACCATTTAGTGCCCTGACTTTGGGCGATGGGCATAGTTGTGGAATCAGGCAAGAGAACAAGATGATCATTTGTTGGGGGGATTCAAACCATGGATATTTAATGGGGGAAAGTCATTTGAAGCGATTAGGGTAGGTGATTAAAGAGAGTCATTCAAATACATCTATTTTCCTTGCAACACAATGACGTCTAGTCCAGTTCCCCTAGTCTCCTGCATGTGGTTCCCCCGTTGGGGATGTAGTAATAAAAAGGGACTTAAGCAGGGGGCTATTGGCCTTAGTCATTGTTGGCCTCATTAGGGCCCTAGAGGGGTCGCCATAGTCACATGTATATCCCCTTACCTTTTTATTTCTCTTTCTATATCCCTCTGTATCTCTCTATCTCTATCTTTCGATGTCATCTCCCTTTCTACTTCTCTCTATTTATTTTTATTCTTCTTTCTCTTCCCTCCCACTCTATCTTCATCTCTCCCCATCTATCTATTAATATGTTTCCCCCTCTCCCTCTACATCCATCCATCTCACTCCCATCCTCTCTCTCCCTTTCCCTCTCCCTCTTCCTATCTATATTTATACCTATATTTCTTTGCCTCTCCATATTTATTCTTCCATCTCACTCTACTCTATCTCATTATCTCTCCATATCTCTCTATCTCTCCCTATCTCTACCACTCTATATGTCACATCATATCTCTATTTCAATCATTCAATCTGTGCTTCATTCTCTCCTTATCTAACAAAATCTTTTTATCTTCCTAAATCAAAGGCTTTGTTTCAACCATTTTTGGATCCCTATAAGTGGATGTATAGTTAATTTGAAGTTATCAATTCTTCATTGAGACCTTTTTTGCACAAACAAAATCATTTTCTGAACAACCTGCCAGTTGACATCATGAACTACATTGATGTATGCAAAAATTACACCAATTCTTTTTCAATTAGCATACCCATTGCACACAAAAATACAATTGCTAGTATTATTCTCAATACGTTCCAACATAGCAGTGCCATACATTTTAAGTATATACAAAACTTCTTGTCCTCAGACAGTGAGAGCAGTGCAGAGCAGTACATGCCCAACTTCAAATTCGACGAGTGAAATTTCAAGAAACGACTTATAACTCCCATCAAAATTGCCTATTTAATTAAAAGCATTTCAACGATGAAGATTTTATGGCTTTAGTTTAAAGGACATAAACAATATATATTAAAGATAGGATAATTAGAAGGAATAAATTCATTGCATAGACTGAAATGTAGGTAGCTCCAGTTTGGAGATCTGTTGAAGTCAGAGATGGAATGCAAAAGAAAACCCCTGAAACCAAAAGCATTGCCATCGTGAATTCATCTACACAATGAAGATGGAATTCTGGCTGCCCAATCAAATAAAAAGAACAGACGCCTCTGCCTCACCAAGCAGTTTATTTCAAGAAGGAAGCATGCACAATCATTTTGTCTTCCATTTTCATGCGTTTGTAACTGTTATAGTGTTTCATTTCATCTGCACTTGTACTGTGTGGCTCTTCAATTTAATTTTACAGTGGATTGGAGTGGAGCGCAAGGTTGAGATTTGTGGTGTCGATATGTAAAGAAAGGTCAATTTTTAACTCCATGAAAAATTGTAACTTGGATGTCAGTTCAGGAGGCGTCAAATTCCCAAATAACTTTATAAACAAGATGAAAATTTTTGCGTTGTAGTCTAGCTGGTTAGGATACTCGGCTCTCACCCGAGAGACCCGGGTTCGAGTCCCGGCAACGGAACTCTTTTTCTCTGCAATCTGACTGCGAAGAAACGATATTCATTCAAAAAGTTAGAATTATGTGGTGCAGAGTAATTGCGTCTGCCGGGAGTCGAACCCGGGTCTATTGCTTGGAAGGCAATTATCCTAACCGTTGGACTACAAACGCATCTGAATATTCTGGTCCTCACTGTATCAGTTCTAACACAACTATCCAACGCCGCACACGGAATTTTGAGAACACGACACATTGTTTGTGTTTCTCTTGTGTATTGAGAATATGCATTTGCCTTCACTTCATCCTTGTATTGCGGAGAACGCAATGGTAAATGTTTTTTGAGATTTCATACATGTTACAAAAGATTCTTTGAAAAAGAGTCCAAAGGTAAAATATCGCACTGGTAAATGTTTGTTGAGATTTCGTTCATTGCTACCAAGATTCTTTGAAAAAGAGTCCACAGGTAGAATATTTGCCCTGGCTAATGTTTGTTGAGATTTATTTCATTGTTACAGAGATTCTTTGAAAGAGATTTCAGGGAGAAAACACTGAAGATTTTGCTCTGGGTGGTGTAGTTGGTTATCACGTTAGTCTCACACACTAAAGGTCCCCAGTTCGAACCTGGGCTCAGACATTCTAAATTGTTTTAATTTTCTTACCAAAACAAATCGTCCTAAACTTGAAGTCACCAGTTCGAACCTGGGCTCAGACAAGCTAATTTGTTTTTATTTTTTTACCAAAACAAATCGTCCTAAGCTAATAAGTTCTTCACTTTAAAACAGAAATTAGTACATCATACCGTACATCAACAAATCAGAGTGGCGCAGCGGAAGCGTGGTGGGCCCATAACCCACAGGTCCCAGGATCGAAACCTGGCTCTGATACGAAGTTGTTATCAGCCGAGGCTTCCGTTCTCTTTTGCCAGCAGATTCTATTTTGTATTCAAATTTTCTTTTCAAGATTATAAGCTCAATGGTTGCGACAGGGAACATATGTTAAAGTAAGCTTGTTGATTAACAGGTATGTGGGGTGGTGGCGCAGTTGGCTAGCGCGTAGGTCTCATAGCTAATCTTGAGTAATCCTGAGGTCGAGAGTTCGAGCCTCTCTCACCCCAATGACATTTTTGCTAGATTACTATATTCATTTTGGATTTTTGCTGCACTTTCCCGGTTATTAAACTCCTTTCCTAGTGCTGTACATTCAAATACCGTATTTAACAAGTACTGCATTGCACTGTAGTTGTTGGCAGTTTTGGAATAATATACATACATCCATTATATCATTACACTCTCACGAACATAAGCGTAAGCATATATGTGTGCAGCCTGTCTTTTTCTTCCTTTTTCCTTCAAAATACACACTTAAAAAGACCGGATTCAGAAACATAATCTTTCAAGGTACATACAGTATGCAAGCTGGTGGTCTAATGAATTTTTTTATTTAGTGTATGCAAGCTGCTGGTCTTATGAATTTTATTATTTAGTATATTCAATTTGTCAAAATAATAGATATGTAATATTAATAATAAAATAATTGATATAAGTTAGAAAACTTGACACGATTTTAACAAGTGGCAAAAGAAAAGCCTGAGCCTCTAATCCCTCGCCTTTTAGAAAGGTTTTGATTAATATTGTCTTGGCATTGTCCTTATCATCACTCATCTCCAAGATTTAGATCTAAGTCCACATTTATCAATTCACCGCCTAAATTAAAATCCACGTGTGCAAAATTGAACCATTTTGTTTCCACGTGTGGATTTGACCTACAAAATTTTAAAAAAATAATTATCTTAATTTCGATTGGTATATTCCACACTTTGTAACCATTATGAATTTTACGCTACCATGGTGTATTTGAGAACTAGCCACAATTCATTTAGACTATCTAGGACACTTACAAGATGTTGGTCAAGATAATTGTGTTTTGAAATAACAAACGAATTGACTCTCTTTGCCTAGATTTGAAGACAAATTGCTAACAAACAGTTGAAGAAATTGCTTATTGGATCAACAATTTTCCTTTGAATTTTAGAGGTACAACACCCTCTTATGATTAAATATGGGTTTTTGGGGATATGCTTTTAACCATAAAGAAGGAAAAGCAAACTAACATTTGTGCATAGCAATGATACAAATGCGATTATGAATTGAGAAATAAGGGGAACAAAGGTAATGACTCAAATACCGTCCACCCAACACCCACAAAAGATGATTAGGAAATAAACAACAATTTCTTTTAGATGATGTGAGCAAACTATGACTCAAAGATCATATAATGTACATATCCATAGTCTGATGTAATGAGTGATAACATCAAGGAGTGATTGCAAGGCATTTTGGAAAATGGCAATCTAAGGGAAATACAAATGAACACGAAGATTCATAAAATCCCCTTTATTCCCTTGACAAAAATTAGAGAGTTCAAAGGCTTCCCTCTCTTGTACAAAATAAAATGCCTAGAAAGAAAATGCGTTGCTTTATCTCCCTTCACAACTGAAAAAGAAAATGCCCTCCTTCTGAGCGATTCACTCATTACTTACAAGACAAGGGGCATCATGAAATCTTGACCCTTCCCCCTACTGTTTTTTAGTATTTAAAGACCTTTCCTCTCTATAAGGTCATTCAGTTTTCTAACTATCATCTAGGGAAATAATCGTCTCTTCACATTTTCTTCAATTAGTCGATAAAATTCATCTTTCTAAGATGACGCTTTATATGGTGTCTGTCAATTCTTAAATCCATGTAACAATTCAATCTTTACATCAACAAAGGTTTCTCGCCTTTTGCTAGTTGTCCATTATTTTACACTTATAGCATATTCATCAATATCAAGGGCCTTTCATAGGTGGGAATGTTTTCGCATGTTGGGTTGGAGTTTCTTATGCCTTCCCATTTTCTTTGTTTATATCTTTCTCATCATCTTCACATTATACAACCTCAAGCCTTTTTATGCTAACTATGGACGATTTTTATCGTTATCCAGTGGATTTCTAGCGCCACTTCAAAATTTGTTTGTTTAAATTTTCAAATTAGGCAAATTTATAAAGGTGAGTTGCTCCATAGCTTCTAGAGGTGTCAACAACTTTTTTGCAGCTATAAACACTTCTAGTCCTTAAAATAGCATTTTGTGTGGGGCAACTTTTCTTTTTTTGGGTCTAGGGTTTACTACAAATTGGAGGGAAGAAAATGTCCAGTCATGTAATGCTACTAGATTTATGTCAACACTAGTTTGATTAGTAACTATATCTATCATTTGGATTAGGGAAAGGCTCCAATGAATGAGGCTTCAATGATATGAATCTTTTCCTAGACCATGTAATGGTTCAAAGGCTCCTAGTTGCTTTTAACATGTACAATGCTCGTAGGGTTTTTAAAGCCTTTTGCAAGATATTCAAGTACTTCCTTGATCAAAAGATATTCCAAAAAGTAAAATCTTTTTGACCAAAGATGAAATAAATTATCAATACGACCATGGAAAGGAAAATGGAAGGAAAGTTTAGGTGAATGATACAAGAAGAAATGCTCCTAGAAGTTGCACAAATAGACCTAGAAGTAGCTAAGAAATAAAATTTAAAAGACAAAATATTGTGCTCTACCCACATGATCTACATGCCTATAGATTCATGTAGGCTCTTTGAACTTAAATGCTGCCAATATCAAGAAAAAAACCAAACAAAAAATAAAATCTTGAAGGAAATCATACTTGCAAGCATAGAAGAGGTTGTATGCTAGTTCTCTTTCTAAGTTGTTCATTGTAGGAAGATAGAAGTAGTATGGCACAGTAACTATATAATGTTTTCATTCAAATGGAAATTAAGACTAGTTCAAATATTAAAAGGTTGAGTGAAATGGGTAGGTTTCACTTGGTGTTTCAAATTATGAGCTTGAAAATCAAATAAAAGACAGATTTTGGGAATAAATCATTAAAATATAGTTCCTCAAAGTTAAAATGTGGAAATGATCTCATTTTATAGATTTTTTATTATTATATTGATGAGTGTTTAGGATTCGATTTTGGATCATGAGTTTATCCCATTAAAGGTGGAGTGGATGTGGAGAGGTGACAACTATTATTAATTAGTTGATAAATTTATTTATTTTTAATATATTTATATAGTTATTTTGATCAACATGTTAACTAATTTGATTTAATTTATTTCTCAATTTGATTTGATGAATTGAATTGTCATGTTTTTTTATTAAATTATTTTCATGGATAATGGAATATTTGAATATAAGATTATTTATAAGATTTTTTTAATTAAATTATTTATATACTAAAGATTATTTAATCAATTTAGTTTTGGTGAAGTTGATTGATTAAAATAAGATGAATTATGTTAATGAGTGAATATATTTAGGTATCAATATGGGATTGATGGTATGGAAACAAGTATCTATGAGATTTATTGATGTATACTGTGCATGTAGGAATAAGGTACGACTAAAATGTATGAGAATGTGTATGTGTAAGGTTAGACTAAGGATATATGAATGTACCCAAATTCTCACAATATTGTACAATTTGAGACTCTATACATGAATTGAAAGATATTTCCTCAAGATTGACTCAAATTTGAATGTAAAGTGACATGAGTGTATTAACTTCGATGAATATGTAAAGATGTTTTTTTTATTTATTAAAAATCAAAAGACTACTTGTATTAATTTATTAGCACACAATGTGAAATTATCCTTACCATAAGATATTATTGGACATTATTACTCCATATCACAATAAGGATACTATATCAATTAATTTTTTATTATATTAGATGGTTTGTTGAAATGATATTCAACTACACACACACACACAAATACAAAGAGAGAGAGAGAGAGAGAGAGAGAGAGAGAGAGAGAGAGAGAGAGAGAGAGAGAGAGAGAGAGAGAGAGAGAGAGAGAGAGAGAGCCATAGCTCGGTGAAAGATATGGAGGCTAGAGACTTGGAGCCTAGGTAGGGAGATGTAAGAGAGTTGGAGGGTGGGGGATAGATGTGAAAGTGATAGAGGAGAAGAGAGAGGTGGGTAAGTAGATATGGATAGATAAGTAGAGAAGTAAATAGATGGTAAGGAGAGACTTAGAGAGGGGGTAGAGGGAGAGGGTGGGAGGGAGAGGTGAAGACTAATAATTGGAGAGAGAACAATAGGAGAGTTAATAATACCCTAAACCATATGCCATATGTATCCTTAAACCTTTATCATAAATCTTGTACCATAAACCCTATAAAAATACCCTATACCCTATACCCTAAAACCTATATCCTACACCCTCTAAGGTATAATAATGTTGTCAATTCAATGTTTTAATTTAGATTTAGGCTCTAGTCTCCAAGGGTAAGATCTATTTTACTATACATAATTAGTGTAGGAGAGTAATATTCTCGTACATAGGGCTTGACTTTGTTAAGCCCCTATACAACTCAACACCATTTTATCTCTTTGTGCATGCAAGATCTAGATCTAAAAGATAAGAATCACATATTTAGAAAGTGTAGAATGAGACAAAGAGATTCAGAATTTAAAGATGTATATAATCACAGACATTGTGGCTTAGCCACATAATTCAACACTTTTTGATGCAATTTGAAGGAGATAATCTATACGACATCCAAATATCGAATCTATTTTTAATATTTGCATCAGACACCTTTAGGACTAGGTTGTCAATTCACATATTCTAGCACTTTCAAACCTAGATTTTGGTGCCAGGTTCTGTTTTAATTCATATTTCCAAGTCTTCTCTCAAAATTTGCACAAATATATTATGTAGCTTAGTGTTCAAGCTAATTGTTGTCAAATTTATATCATTACACCTAGCTCTTAAATTTTTGCATTCTATTTTATCCTATCGTATAAAAAATCAACATAAGAATATTTCAACTGTTGTACCCAACTCTCCCAAGGGTCTGAAGTTGGACATATTGAGTTATACTTCAATGTATATTGATGGAAATTTTGATTCTTGGTTTGCATGTTTAGACCAGTGAACTCCTTTTCCCCAACATCACAAAGAGCATTTGGTGTGGCCACATTAAAATCTTAACATTTTTTAGTATTTAAAAGTTCACATGTATGTGCATGGAATGAGGTACTCCCAAAGGGGGTCTTAAGTGGCCACTTTTTTTATATCTAAAATTAGGAAAAAATGATCTTGGATGTGAGTTTGAAGATATTTATGCACAAAATTTGACAATACAAAATACAAAGAATTGCAGTGCTCTAAATCTACTTTCTAAAAAACTATTTTATTTTATTTTATAGAATTGTAGGGGTTAAAATAGGACAGTGACAAAAAAAATTCTCTTGTTTCTATAAGAAAAACATAATGTCTAATGCGGAGCCCCTAAAATGAAACTTTTTTTATCTTTCAAAAAAACATTTCAATGAGAAACTAGCTAACATAATGTAGTTTATGCACGTGTTAGATTCAGATGTTGGTGACATTATTTTCATTGATCTCAAAACCTTCATACCAACATCTTAGCGGTATTGGTTGGTTGTTGGTAGTTTTGGTTGTGTTCCTATTGGATGATAGTAAAGTATCATAAGTATCGATTATGTGTAGAACATGTTTAGTATGTGTAGTTTTGATGCTCTATGGTAGGTGTACTTGGTTCTACTCATGAGTTACATTATTTGGTACACTTGTGTGCTTTCAGTAATCAATGGTGCATGGAGTTTTCTATCGGTTACTATTGATTGCTATGCTTACATTATTCTTCTAGATGTTCCTGATATGTGGACTTTCTTGCAGTTCATCAATCTCTTTTGGTATCATATTCCAGACATATTCTATTAGTTTCAGCCATCTGCAGTGTTCCAATAGTTTCAGTAAATGTAACATGCAATGTAAATTAAGTGTGACCTATCTTTGGGTCCTAGTGTAGTATGTTGTAATGTTTTTATAAGTATGTCCTAGATTTAGAATTGGTGGTAATACATTAAATGTAATTGTAATATCCTTTTAACTTGGGGTCGACACATTCTTTTGGTGTGGCTGACATGTGTATGATCAAATATCTATATAAATAAAGAAAACCTTTTATATTTGATATGCATGAATGAGGATTTGAATCAGAGAATGTGAATGTGGAAGAAGATAACAAATATGCAAAAGGATTCTTGAAGCGATTTCTTGATGATGATGTGTGCAAGATGAAGCTAAGTATGGAAGACTATTGAAAGATCAAGAGGGGCATTTCCATACAAATTTGCAGTGGATCGGACAATGATATACTTAGAGAAGATACAAAATCAGATATACTATTGGACGTGGTAACTAAGATTAATTATTGAACTATTTCATGCATATTCATATGCAATCTTATCAGTTCATATTTGGATATGTGCAGGATCATGGTATACCAAGCAATGGCCTTAAGTGCAATGAAAAATTAGAAAATCAAAGTTAGTCAACTTGACATCAAAAGTTGAACATCTTATCAACCTTATTTGAAAAAGTTGTAAGAACATAATCTGTAGGAACTGAATGTAGTTTCTAAACTACTAGCTCTTGTTTGAAAAAAAAATTCCAATTGTTCAAAATTTTAGATTTCAATGCAGTAGTACGAAAATTTTAGGAAAAAGATAAAAAGTATATGCATGTCTCACCACCTTAATCACAATCAAATGATGATATATTTTCACAAGATTCTAGATATAAGTAGTAGACTCATGCATGGATGTGACATATATTTTTGTGTAATTTTCCCTCAAATAAATAATTAATTATGAATTTTATGCTACAACTTATTTAGAATAAAAAACTCTCGTGTCTAACCAGCTTAACTAATTCTAAAATTTACAAAATTGAAAACTTTTTTTTCTTTTCTTATAGTAGGCAAAGCATAAAATGTGACACATGTTTTGGATTTCAAAAAGGTTAAACCATTCAAAAGTTATAGTTGTTTTTTAGTCAATGTGTCAATTATGACTTTAAAGATAACTCAATTAGAAAATAAGTAATAATTACTTACTGAGCTCAAAATTTGATGGAAATTATATTGATGGAAATTTGATAATTTCTTTAAGAAACCCTTTTTGTTTCATCAATTTCGAGTGAAAAAAAATGTCGTCAACTACATGGTTGAAGTCTGGAGATCAAAGGAAATATGGTGAACATGTCTTTTGGGTTGACCATCCACGTTTGGCATTGCAAAGTGAAAACCCAAGGCAAATACCAAACCTAATTGGATATCCAAGAAAATATCGCATATTTGAAAAAATATCACATATCCGATAAAATTGGATATCTGATAATATTGAATATCTGATATCTCCTGCCCAATTTCAACATTTCAATTTGAATGCTTTTTTCAATTTTATGATTTTAGTTTTTTTTCAAATTCATGATTTTAGATTTTTAAGTTATATATTATAAATTTCATTTTTTTAATATTAATATTAAATGATAATAGCATTAGTATTTGTGTGTGTAAACTTAACACCTTCATGAAATTAAGATCAATTAGCAACAATTCAAAGTAAATACAATGCAAATCTAACTAAGAATTGAAACTAAAATCTATAACATCTCTTGGTTCTCTAGAAAGACGTGGTAAGTGAAGCTCTTAGCTCAATCTCCACTAGTGACACCTCTAAAATGAGAAAGTATGATGCTACAAATGCTTATTCTAGCTCAAATTGATAGAAAGTTAATTCAAAATGCTCTTAAAATGCTCTCAAATTGTCTATAATAACAATGCTTTGCAAATGAATTTCTAAGATATGTTATGCTTCCAAATGGCCTCATATTTATAGTAAATTCCCAAGAGTAGGGGGTAGAGTGAAGTAATCATGATTAACCCTTGGTTGAGTGAAATACTTTGCAATGTTTTTAGATGGGGGGACAATTTAAATGTTTGTCTCAAAGCTTTGGACAAAAGGACAAAATTGAGTGGATGAGATTGAAATATTGAAATGAGTGATTGAGATTCATTCTTTTTGAGTGATTTGTGTCTCTTTGTCCTCAATTCTTATTGGTTGCTCAACTTTGTTGAAATATATTAGGATTAATTAAATTCAATTAATTAATTAAATTTAGCCATGTAAGGAATAGGTTCATTTTGATTTTTGATTTAACAACTATAAAACTAATTGATTAACATCAATTACATAGTGTTTTTCACCCCTTTAAGCTTTGATTCAATTATTTAACATCATTATTTGATTCTTCCTTTGCTTTAAATGATTTTGTCCAACTTGATTTAATTAATGTCCATTTTAATTTTGATTTGATCCATTTTGATGATTCCTTGCAATTTAAAAATACTTGCCCAATTTTGAGTGTCTACAAATGCCCCTCTTTGAATTGATGTACGAAGAACATTGATTCAAAGATTCTTTTGAGTCCTGATCGCTTTTTAGGTCCTAATTGCTGATTTGTTGATTTGCCATTGATATGAAAAAAAATTTGATATGCCTTTGATATGTGCCTTACTGATAATGATTCAAAAAGTTTTTGATGCCCTTGATTTCATTGATGTTTGATGCCAATTTATACTCTGATGCCCCCTCAGAAATAAAACATATTGATTGCTTGATGTGAAAATTTTGATTGATTGATTGAAATATTCCAATATGTTTTCAATTTTGAAAAATCTTGATAAGATGCCTTGATTCAAGAACGTGCCCTAGTTGATTGGATAGGTTAATTATAGGTCAAAGTCAAATTTTCACCTCTAAACTTAGGTCAAATTAGCTTAAATAGGTTGAAAAATCTTGATTTACTATTCATTTGCACTTTTGACTTCTGAGATTTTGCTCTGGTCCTACGGTGATTTTCACGATGGTTGTCCCTATTAGAGAGCATCGGTTCGAGAGGTGTCAATGTTATCAGAGAACTCCTAACTACAGACCTCCAGTGAGTCATTTTTAATTTCCTTGTTGCATTGATTGCTCGTTTATAGCATTTATTGCATCTTTTTCATGTCGTAATTTTATTTTTGCAAATTCATGCTTAGGAAAGTTTTAATGTCACTTGAGCCTTTAAAATGTCGCATCCACACTTTTTACTCGCACCTCCGCGTAGTAAACAGTTGCCTAAGAATATTTCATTCTCGTCTGAGAATAATATGTTCACGCGTAGAGTTAGGGTTTTAATGCCAACTTGCATATGTGTTTCCGCATGTGAAACCCTAGCATTTTGTTGTCACCTAGGATTTATTCATTGTCACCTAGCATTGTAAGATGTCACATGATATGTGAATTACCGCTTAGGACCAGTAAAGTGTCGCCTGACAACTTTTCTTCACCGCTTAAGAAGAAATGTCGCGTGGTATGTGTAAAATCACGCCTGAAGGATTTTTGATAATTTTTCACTTGTACTTGATTTTTTCTAAAAAATTTAGTAACTCCAAATGATCGATTCCAATGATAAGATTAGGTCTATTGCATTTAAAGAAAACAATTGATTAGGATATCAGGATAGTGGTACCAACGAATGTGATTTGTCAATTTGATAGGATAGATAAGTGATAGGATAAATCAATTAGTGTGAAAACTGATATGATTGATACTGATACTTCATTCTCAGGACACAGAGACACGAACAAATGGTACTGGGTGTGATTGCTTGATACTCTTGATAGAATTGACTGATTCTAGATAATTCCTTGATATGGTATACTAATATGATTCCTTTGTTTTTCCAAACAGGCACATTTTCCTATTCTGTACATACGGTCGATTGCATCATGGGTCATTGACCTTGGTCAGGTGCTTACTTTGGTAGAGTATCACATTGTTGAGATATGCGGCCTTAGCTTTCTACTTGATATCTCACAGTTCTAGCTGAACCGGGGTCTTTTGACTGTTGTGGCGGAGAGATGGCACTCCAACCACAATACCTTCCATCTTCCCTTTGGAGAGATGATGATCATGCCAGAGGATGTGTATAGATTGTTATGCATTCCATGTCGAGGTAAGTTGGTTTACTATGATTCCATTTATGATAGTACAGTCTACCGATGAGTGTTCGGGGACAACACTATAGATGATGATACTATCATGTGGCCACCATTTTCTTCATTTCTGATATTGCCAGTGGTGCTTGGTGCCCTTATCGGTGGTTTACTTCTTCCCGACTGAGGAGGTCATGGTTTTTCAGTGGGATGGGGTAGGATCCTTGAGGATTTACTTGCTCAGCCTTGACGCTTTGACTAGGGTTCCTGTGTTCTTGCGCAACTTTATCATGATTTAAATGAGGTTTTCTATAGAGAGAGTGCTTCTTTATCTGCAGGTACAGTGGTTTGTTAGTTCTGGGTATGGGAGCACCTTCCCATTACTAGACCTATTTCAGACAGGATTCAGTGTCGGGGATTCCCGTATGCATTTCTATATAGCGACATGGTAGTCCAGCATCATCTAGGCCAGCTTGAGTATTGGTGCTAAGTGATTGATGATCTCAATCAGGTTTAATGGCGACCCTATATTAGTTGTGAGTGCTGGAGGGAGGATGATGATGAGCTTTCATATATGTTTGCTCCTCGATGGATGATTGGTAGGGCTACTACTACGATTGAGCATTTCTACTTTGTTCAAGTGTCTCGCTAGTATGGTAGAGTACATGATATGCCATAGGGTACAACTTTATATGCTCGTGTATAGGCATAGCAATCGATATGGGGTCCTTTGATTGATTACCATTTTGCATGCGATCAGATTACTGGTATGGCATACTATAGATGGGAGATGTTAGCAAGTGTTGCAGATGGTGGGATATCTCATGAGTATCGAGACTAGTGGTCTCATAATAGGTTTCCTCATTTTATTGATCTAGAAGAGCCTATCCCAGGCCAGGATGAGAGAGATGATGATGGCAATGGTGATGGTGGGGGTGGTAGGAGATGTTGGAGATGGCAAGGATAGAGAGCACCTTAGGTTATTGGTAGGGCATGAGATGGTCCATGGGTGAGAGGTGGGCATGTCTAGGATAGGGCTAGAGATAGAGGATAGGATGATGTAGTTGAGGTATGCCCTAGAGCGGTAGTGGATAGGCATCAGAGACATCATCGACAATAGCAACAACAAAGACAAGTTCAAATAGATGCTGCTAGATAGATTCCTGGTGGCCAGGATCCTTTAGTTCAATTGTAGAGAGTTGCTTTAGCACAACAAGATCAGGCTTCGACATAGCAGGTGCCTCCATAGGTTCAACAGTCACAGGATATGGGACAGAGTTCATAGGCTGCTCCTAGCATTGATACTTTAGCACAGGATATGCAGTCATTGAGGATAGAGGTATCTACTGTTGTTGGGTGATTAGATCAGGTTGCTACTTTGATGCAGAAGTTCATGATAGTGATGGTTCAGATACCTAACATAGCGAGTACTTCTCAAGCGCCTGCTTCATAGGATGACAGATGTCTAGATGGATCAGGTGTTGGTGATGGCTCGAGTGCTGCTATGGGCTCTTGATGATTTAATTATAGATCTCCTCTTGATGATTTATGTTCCTTGTATCATGCTTCATGTTGTTATTGTTGATCAGAACATCTGATGTATCACTTTCATGACATTGTATCTTGATATACTGATTTGATGGATCATTGATGTTGATGGACACGTTTATGACTCTTATATGATGATATACTTCCTTGATTCTCTTGATGAGTTTGTTATGAGATTATCTTTTTATGAAGCTATATGATGTTTTCTATGCATTTACTTTGATTTATGCTATGGATGTAGTTATCTTATTTATGATATAGATAAATGAATGCAATGATGGACACATTTTTGCATGTTTTTTTGTTTTTCAATGTATGGATGCAAATTTTTTTATGGAAATGCATATGAATGCCCCTATATTTTTTATTTTTCTGATTTTGAATGTATGCAATTCTATCCTTAATTACATGTATGCAAATGATGTATGAGTAATGAATCTTTTTCTTTCTTTTCTGATGTATGAATAATGATTAATGATTAATGTTATGCATGAATGCAAAAGATAATTTCATTTTCTTTTGTTGTGATTGATATCAAGAGTAAGACATTTGATTGAGCCCCTCATTTCTTTTGATGTTTTGACTAACCAAGATTATAAATGTACCCCCTTGTCCTTGGAAAATTAACCATAAACAAATGCACTTAATTTAACATGATAATGCAATGCGTCTAACATGATAATGCAATGCAATGCAACTAAGTGTCACTAGCTTTTTAGCAAAGAAATGCCATAGAGATAAATTTTCATCATTGAGCATTTTGGGACCGAAAAGAAAGTACAATCATCACTAACCACATCATGATGATATGAATACCACTTTTTATCACTTTTGGTATCTACTTTTTGAACTAGTACAACCCTCACTAGATGGATGACCAAAGTATGGGAGTATGAATACCGGTTTCAATAGATTCAATGTTGCAAGTGGATTTTGGTATTAAGATATGGAAGATCTAAATAGCCAAGGTATCCATTTGCGTAAACAAGAAAAGGTCAATCCTTCCTCTTATGTGATAGTCCTCGATGGTGCTTTGGTGACCATGTCATTAGACAAATTCTCATAAGTTGGCGAATCTTCCTTAAAATAGTCATTCAAAGGCAAGAAAATATCATGTCTCTATCGTGGCCAATCTAGTCGAAACATCATCAATTAGCTAAAAAGATGTGATAAAAGTCAATTTCATCAAAATTATCAAAAGAAAGCTTCAAGTGTTTTGCAATGTATCCTGATTTTCAAAAAATAATTTCCAAGCATTATGATCTTTAAAAGTCTTTGTCAATTTTTAATCCCCAATAATAAAGTCAATTAAGGCTCATGGATCAAGTTGTAGGATCAATATACTTGGATTTGAACAATGATATCCATCAAAGGCTCAATAAAATCTCTTTCTCTTATAAAGCTCTGATAAGTCTCTCTCTGATGTGACTAAATGTAGCACTATTGAATCCATTTGGTACCAAATTTCCAATCCTTTCCTACCCCCAAGTGATAAATGTGATCGTGTGACAAACTTAGGGCTGTAGGAAATGCAAAAATGCAACTGAAAGGCTTTATTATGACTTATGCACAAATGACGGATGCAATGACAATTTTACAAATGAGATGATGGAAATGTAATATGTACACCTGGGACTTGGGAAGGAAGATTTAAGGGAACAAAAGGTGCTTGTTTACCAAGTTTTCACCCTTTGGATTTTTTTTCTTTTTTTGTATTTTTCTTTTTCTAATGTTTTTGGTATTTTCAAGATCTCTTTTGCTATGTACAATAAATATGATGCTCCTCATCTGATACTCTTTATACCCTTTCATCTCCCTCATGTATAGAACCTCTTTAGATGAAGGCTATTGATAAGCTCTTGTAGTTCTTCTCCTTCACAATCTGCTAGCTTATAAGTTCCTATTCCAAATGAAGAAACAATGATGAACGGACCAAGACAATTAGCCTCCCACTTTCCTTTGTTTTCTCGTTCAGCTTGATTCTTTGGGTTTTCTCTTAACACTAAGTCTCCTACCTGAAAGACTCTCGGTTTGATATGCTTATTGTAGTTCCTCGAGATTCTATTTTGATAAAATTTCAAGTGTTCATAGGCTTGGGTTTGGTGTTCCTCCAAAAATTCCAATTGTTGAAGATGGGAAACCCTATAATCCTCATATGTTATTAGGCCTTGCAATGATACTCGTAAAGATGGGATTTCAACCTCTAAAGGTAGAACAACTTCTGCTCCATAGACTAAAGAAAATGGTGTAGCTCCTGTCAGTGTTCAAATGCTCATTCTATAAGCCCATAATGTTGGATTGATTTGCACATGCCAATCTCTTCCCAATTTATTTACCGATCTTTTCAAAATTTTGAGGATGTTCTTATTTGTAGCTTCGACTTGTCCATTTCCTTGAGGATAATAAATGAATGAAGAGTGATGAGTGATATGAAATGTGGCACAAAGTTCATCCACATCTTTGTTTTTGAATTGTTTTCCATTGTCTGTGATTATGGCATGAGGGATACCATATCTGCAAATGATGTGATTCAAGATGAACATGGAAATTTGTTTACTTGTGGCTATGATCAAAGGAACTACTTCTACCCACTTAGTGAAATACTCCGTTGTGGTTATGATGTACTTGTGCCCATTTGAAGAGGGTGGATAGATTACCCCAATCAAGTCAAATCCCCATTGATAGAATGGACATGGTGTAACAAAGGGATTTAACTCTTGTGCCAGTACATGTATCATGTCGCCATGATATTGACATTTTGCTACATTTTTTGACAAAGTGACAAGCATCTTTCTCTAAAGTTTTCCAAAAGTACCCTAAGCGAAGGATCTTCTTGGCTAGGTTTAAAATGCTTGAGTGTGACCCACAAATGCCTTCGTGAACCTCATATAAAGCTAACTTAGACTCCTCTTCCTCTAGACATTTAAGTAACATCCCATCAAGACCCTTACGATACAATGTTTTTGAAAGGATTATGTAACGGGCTGATTGGCGTATGAAATTTCATTTTTGGGCTCATGATTGGTCTAAAGGTAAGACTTGGTCTTTGAAATAGGTATAGATAGGACCATACCAAGGTGAGTCATGTCCATGAAGTAGGGTAAAAATGTGGGTTTCAGGAAGATCGAATGCCGGTTTCACTAACTCTTCCACCAAGAACTCATACTTCTCATTCTAATTTGGTTTTTGTAATAAGGAAGCCAAGGTGGCCATTGCATTAGCTGCTCTATTTTTCTCTCTCAGAATCTACTCAAAAGTGATCAAGGAAAAGTACTTCTTCCATCCATCAATCATAGTCTTATATGGCATTAGCTTTTCATCTTTGGTATTATACTCATTTTTAACTTGATTGATTATTAATTGAGAGTCTCCATATACTTGTAGCTCAGTGATGTTCCATTCTAAAGCCATTTTGATGCCAATGACTAGAGTCTCATATTCTGCTATGTTGTTTGTGCATGGGAACAATATCTTGTAGGACTTGGGAATGGTGTACCCTTGAGGGGCAATCAATAATATGCCAGCCCATGAACCTCCTTGTGTATATGAGATGTCGAAGTACAACTTCCATGTCTTTGCTTCTATGTTGACAATTGTGGAATCCAGAAATTCCACTTGAATGGTTTGTGTAGAGGTCAATGGATTTTTAGCTAAGTGATCTGCTATCACTTGTCCTTTTATTTCCTTCCTATCCACATACTCAATGTCGAACTCACTCAATATCATGACCCATTTTGCTATCCTACCCATTAAGGTAGTTTTTCTTAGCAAGTATTTTAGAGGATCAATTTTTGCAATTGGTTTCACCTTATGCATCAACATATAATGTCTTAATTTTTGTGATGTAAAGACAACCACTAGACATGCTCTTTCCATGAATGTATAGTTAAGTTTGTTTTTGATCAATGTTCTACTCAAATATAGATTGCTCTTTCCTTCCCTTGCTCATTTTCTTGTGCCAAAAGAACTCCTAGAGATCTCTCGGTAGCGGATATGTACAACAACAATGGTTTTCCCTTGATTGGTGGTATTAGGATTGGTGGATTTATTAAATAAGTCTTCAAAAAGGTGAATGCTTGATCACACTCTACATCCCACATGAACATGGTGTCTTTGTGTAATAACCTTGTGGATGAATGACATTTTTCGGCCAATTGAGAAATGAATCTTCTTATTGATTGTATCTTGCCTTGCAAAGACCTCATTTGGCTGATGTTCTTTGGAATCTCTATATCCATTATTGCTTGGACTTTTTCCATATCCACTTAAATCCCTTTTGCTGATACTATGTATCCTAATAATTTTCTGGATTGGACACCAAAGGCACATTTCTTAGGATTAAGCCTCACTTTGAATTGTTCCAACTGGATGAATATTTTTTTTAGAATTTGTAGGTGATCCTCTCTTTTGTAGGACTTTGCCAATATGTCATCCATGTAATCCTCTAGAAAGGTGTGCATCATGTCATGGAAAATGGTGGTCATTGCCCTTTGATATGTGGCTCTGACATTTTTAAGGCTGAAGGGCATGACATTCCAACAAAAGGTACTCCAAGGGCATGTAAAGGATGTCTTCTCTTGGTCCTCGGGTGCAATTTTTATCTGATTGTATCCACTGAAACCATCCATCAATGAGTACATGGAGTGACCCACTGTCAATTCCACTATGGCATCTATGCTTGGAAGTGGGAAATCCATGCATACACGAATGGATTTGTCATGCTTTGTGACTGGGATAGTATTAGATATCCATCCAACATAGGCTATTGCTCTTATAAATCCCACCTTCAACAATTTTTCTAATTCCACCTTTACTAGGAGAGCTACATGTGGGTGCATTTTTCTCAACTTTTTCTTCGCTGGCTTAACCCCTAGTCTAACATTCAAATGGTGCATTATAAAGTCAGGATCCAATCTAGGCATGTCAACATATGACCATGCAAAGTTCACTTATTTTTCTTGAAAGAACTTGATAAAATCATTTCTCTCTAAAGGTGTAAGTGATGCTGCCAAGTGTATAAAATTTTGGATCTGATTCGGTCCCAATGTTGACCTTTTCTGTTGGCTCTATGAGGATGGGTGACCTTTCTTCCTCATGTTTAGGAAAGGTATCCAATCTCTCTTCCTTTGGTGCCACATTTGGGTTTTCACCATAGGAAACATCTTTTATCTTTATTTTTTTGGTTCTAGTGCTACCACATAGTGGTTTTCATCACTAGAACTTTTCATTTTCATTTTTATTTTTTTCATTTTTTTCTTTTTATTAAGAGATTGGACCCCCGTTGTTCTCATCATGTCTGTATCAAATTTATTGGTGAAAGAGGGTTCAACTGCATTAAGGTATTGGCTCATTTCTTGGTCATTTGGGAAATAGAGTAAATCACTTGACTCGATTTGGTCCCAATCAATAAGGTCAGGATGTATCAAGGATAATGAGTCATTAGGAAAGTTTTCATCGATTGGGTTTATGGCCATGACTTCATTGGAGGGTTCATACCTTGTATCATTTAGGTCTATAACATGAGCTTCCTCTAGATGGTCCATGGAAGAGGGATCAAAATCCCCTTCACTTGAGTCCTCTTCAACCTCTATGGGAAATAGTGTGGGAAAAACCATGAGTGATTAAAACTAATGTTTGAATCTCCCTCCTCCGAAGGTATCCAAAATGTATCTATCCATGCTTGATTGGTAGGTGCTTGTCCTATGTGCAAGTCTTGTATATTGGGCTCTTCATTGTCTTGAGTTTCTTGCCTTGGAATTTTTGCATAAGCATGTATTGTGACTATATCCTTATCATGACATGATTTTTTGAATAGAGTGTCCCACTCATAATCTTAGGAATCATCACTATCACCATCGGATTCCACTGTGTTCACTTGAGGATAGAAATCATGCATTGGGTTAGAGCTTTCTCCTTTGTATTGGTAACCTACCCCAGATCTCTCTTCTTTTGCCCTCCACAAAGGTTCAATGGGTTCTAGCAAACCTCTATTTCATTTTCCTAAGGGTCCTCTTCCCTTGTATCCCATTTTTTGCATTATCTCAAATCCTTTCCCATATTGATCAATTTGAATATTAATATGCTGAATCCTTTCTATGGGAATATTTGAGGTGTCATCTTCGTCTTGATAAAGCAATTGAAGGAATTCATCCTCTTCCTTATCAAATGTTGCTTTGTTAGTTTCTCTTACAAGGTAAGAGTTATACTTATGAGGAAGATGTTCTTTTGATGGTTTTCCATGTGTCCTTGGAGATGTAGGCAAGTTAAATAGGGAAACAAAATATTCCCCTACTCCTTTGGAACTAATTTTGCACTGTTTTTCAAATGTATTCATCATCTCACTCGTGTGTTGGTAACGGTCCTCCTTAGCTTTATCTTTCTCTTCTTTGGTAGGTTTGTAAAGTACTATCTCTGATTTAGGTGTTTGGCCTGAATTTCCATTTGAGGTTGGACCCTCATAGCTCACTTTTTCCTTTCCCTTAGTTGATGTCATTGAGCTAGCTTGAGGAGGGTTTGAAGTAGCACTTATAGGATCATCCCTTTTGATATCTTCAATGGTGGCTCTTTGGATAATTCCTTCTTGGTTATGGAGAATAAATAGCTCATGAAGGGGTTTAAGTGCATTGCAATATTGGAACGGATTTGAATCCCCTCCAACCGTGATTTCCTCCCCCATGTACATAAATTTTATACATTGATTGTAGGTTGATGGAACCACTTGCATCTCATGTATCCACGGTCTCCCCAATAAAATATTATAAGTTAACTTCATATTCAATACTTGGAATTTTGTGTCTTTCTTGACAGGTCCCACTTGAATGGACAATACAATCATGCCTTTAGAGGCTCTTTCAACTTCATCATAAGCCTTTATGGTGATTCTTTTCATAGGGTCTATGCATGACTCAGACAATCCTAGAGATTTAACAAGGCTCAAAGTACAAATGTTAAGGTCGGCTCCCCCATCTATGAGAGCTCTTTTGACTCTATGCCTTTCAATCAATACCTTTATTGCAATGGTAGATTTTGGGGATGGGTAATAGACATGTCATCATGGTCTGAAAATTAAAGGCAATGAGGTGCAATGAGGTGACCAACCATGTTCTGAAACTTCTCCTCTTCTAAGTTAGTAGGGACGTTAGTCTCTACTAGAGCTTTCTCTAGAATTTCTTTGTGATTTGGAGATAGCTTTAATAGCTCCAAGATAGAGATTTGTGCTTGAGTCTTTTGTAACTGATCTACCAAACTATACAGTTTTATTGCTATAGAAGATTTCTTGATCATAATGTTGGATTGCGGGGGACCAATGGGTTTAGGATAAATCCATTGTAAGGTAATTCTTGAGGTCTGCCCCCTAGTGATAACATTTTATGTCTATTTTTGAAGTTGTTCTTTGATCACTATAGCATTCACAACATTATCATAGGGTGGCACAAAATTCATGTTATTGCTACTTTGTTTCTTTCCATTGGATGATTCACCTTTGTCGTGGCTATAGAAGGGTTGTTTAAAAGCTATGTGGTCTTCATTACTTTGGGGCCCTTCAATGGTAATCATACCACTATCAATCAAATCTTGCACCACATTCTTTAGCTGTAAGAAATCATTGGTCATATGCCCTCAAATTCTATGATATTCACAATGGTTATGTTTACTCCACCAGCTAGGTTTATTTTGTGGCTCATAGGGTTGAATGCTAGGTAGATTAATGATGTTGTTAGCAAGGAGATTCTTTAATTTTTTCTCAAGAGGCTCTCCCAAAGGTGTGAAGTTCCTCTTGGGAGTTGGCACCAAGAATTTATTAGATTTGTTACTTCTTTGATTGTTTCCTTGATTGCCATTATTTGCATTGTTGTTGAAAGGTGCCTTTGAGGCCTGATTTACATTGTTCACTTGATTAGGTGTTCTTGTAAGAGAAAATGGAGTCACCTTCAAGTTACTAGAATCAACAACCCCATCATTGACTACTCCCTTATTGTTGTTTTTCAACCCATATCGACTATTGATGTTGAAATAATTCTTATTCTGATTGTTGTTATTATTGGAGTTATTGTTGTTATCTTTATATAATTTCAACTCTCCACTTTTAACCAACACTTCTTCCATCATTACTCCATTTTTGATAAGATCTTGGAAGGTCTTGGGACATTGCATTCTCAACCGGTAGTTCATTTCGTTGCTCAAGCTATTGATGAAGATATCCATCTTCTCTTTTTTGGGCACACTCCTAGGATATCTCGCAAATACCATCCTCCATATTTGTAAGAAAATGAGGAATCCTTCTCCATCCTTTTGCTTGGTATTACATAATGTTATCATTGTGACTTCATGCTTGATGTTGTATGAGTAATGTGCCACAAATTTTGAAGCTAGCTCTTCAAAGGTTTTAATGCCAGATGGTAATTTTGAAAACCACTCCATGGCCATTCCTCCTAAGCTTCTTGGGATTAGTCTCATTAAATAAGTGGTATCATGCATGAACTCCAAGCTCAATGCACAAAATTCTCGTAGATGATCTTGAGGATTTGACGTTCCTTCGTATTTATCATACTTGGGAAACACTACATTGATTGGGAATGGTACCATGACCAAACTTTTATCAAATGGAAATGGACACAACGATTCTATAGAAAAAGGCTTAGGGGCCCCACTTTGCTTGATGGTATCCAATTGAATTTGATGAAGAGCACATAATTATACTGAGAGGGGGGGGGGGGTGAATTAGTATAATAACCTTTTTAAATTTAAATGCTTTTATTCAAAGATAACTTCAATTACTCAAAATAAACAATTATGCACATGAACACAAATTTTACGTGGAAACTCAATATGGGAGAAGACCACAAAATAATTTGCTTTTATATAATATTGTTCTTTTACAATGTTTTGTAGGCACCAACCTACTAGAGGCTCCAACCCCTATGTTTATGAGCACCGACTCACTGGAAGCACCAACTCCCACACTTTGCAGGCACTGACCTACTGGAAGCACCAACTCCCCCTGATGGAATTCTGAGCACCAACTCACTGTTTTCAAATTTTCTTCCACCTGGACGTTGTTTCTTTATTCAACTGATGATGGACACAATCTGCTCTCTCTAAGTCAGCCAATAGCTTTCCTCTTATTTTCAAAAATATGTCTTTATGACTGTATATTCATAATATATATGTCAGATAAAAATCTGAATATATAAACCTTTAATTATTCTCTCTTTATTCACTCACTGCTCTTCTTTTTCTTCTTTCACATGCTGACTTGCTTCTATTAAGAAATTTATTTTATATATATATATGTTCACTTCTTAAGAAACAATACGTCTCTTAAGAGTTATAACTTTTCAAATAAAAAAGGTGTCTTTTCTTAAAATATTATTAACTTAAAAATAAGTTAATATCCCTTTTTAATCATATTAAACAAAACTTTAATATCCTTCTTATTGCCGACAAATCTCAAATATTTCAAACCTTCGATAATGTTTATTTGAACTTTTGATATCAAACAAAAACACCTTCGATAATATTATACACGTCTGAAAATTATTATGAACCTTCGACACTGTATTATCTCATAATGTTTGCCGTTTAATCTAATGTATACTGTATTATATTCAAATCATTTGATAAGCATATATATATATATGTTGCCGTAAGTATTCAAACCTTCGATTACCATTCTTAATACTTGTTGATCGATGCATATATTTTATATCCTTTGATATTATAATAACCTTCAATGAATATGGCATCCTCTGTCTGTAGATATGTATCTACTATTATACGCTGACACCTTCGATATCAATACTTTTATTTTTATTCAAACCTTATACCTTCGATAATATTAATGTATTATTTCAACGCTACATACAAACTGCTGTGCATATATCTTTTACGGCAATCTCTTTATAGGTTTGACGCTGCATCATCCTCAATGACTGGAAACTATTTACATCTGTTCATATACTCTTGCTTTGAATACGTCTGAATATGTATGTTCTTAATATGTGTGAATATGTTATGTATGTATTGTATACACACATACGTTCTGATACATATATACATACATTCTGTATGTATATGTTTTGATACAAACTTTCTGATACAGCTTTGTTTATACATGTTTTCAGTATGCTGCTATGTTTATATGTGCTGTACATATACACTTGTTTTATATACTATTGCATAATCTTCATTAACATTCATATATATATATATATATATATATATATATATATATATATATATATATATATATATATATATATATATATATATATATATATATATATATATATATATATATATATCTGTTCTTTGTTTGCTGTATAATCTTCATCATGCATATATACATACATATTCTTTATTACATACTAAATGCTGTAATCATTAATCCTTTAATATGTATCTTCATCATGCTATAGGTCTTGACATCAATGACAATTTCCATCAATCTCCCCCTTTGTCATTGATGGCAACTTCTCAAATATATGGTCTTGTTTGTGCAAGGCTCCCCCTTAGTTCACTATTCCCTTCATCTTCTATCTCTCCCCCTTTGTCATCAATGGCAAAGGGTCTCCAGGGCTAGAGACTAGCTCCCCCTGAACACATGCTTCTCATGAAATCTTCAATGAATGGATGAGAGTGATAGTACTCCCAATTTCTCCCTTAGGTACTCAAAAGTTTCCTTTGGAAGTGGTTTTGTGAAGATATTTGCTAACTGCTCCTTTGTATTAATGTATTCCAACTTGACTTGCTTCTCAAGTACCTATTCTCTCAAGAAGTGGTATTTGATTGAAATATGCTTCATTTTGGAATGCATGACTGGATTTTTTGAAATGCTAATTGCACTTGTATTATCACAGAAAATGGGAATGAGATTCTCAAATTCAATCTTGATATCTCCTAGTGTTTGCTTCATCCAAAGCACTTGTGTACAACTTGCAACTGCTGCAACATATTCAGCTTCTGCGGTAGATAGAGTTACTGATCCTTGTTTCTTTCTTAACCATGAAACTAGACTTTTACCAAGGAAGAATGCTCCTCCACTCGTACTTCTTCTATCATCAATATTGCCTCCCAAATCAGCATCTGTATAGGCTGTGAGTGAAAAGTCATTTCCTCTTGGATACCATAAACCAAGATCCATAGTGCCTTTTAGGTACTTCAATATCCTTTTAACTGCTAGAACATGAGTTTCTTTTGGCATTGCTTGAAATTGAGCTACAACAACAACTGCTTGTAGGATGTCAGGTCTTGTGGTGGTTGAGTACAAAAACCTTCCAATCATAGATCTATATTGAGTTTGATTTACATCGGGGGATTCATCCTTTTTGCTAAGCTTGCATCTTGTAATCATGGGAGTGCTGACTGGATTACAATCTTCCATCCCAAACTCTTTTAATATTTCTTTGATAGACTTGCTTTGAGAAATGAATATTCCCTTACTTGTTTGCTCAATTTGCAATCCAAGAAAGAAGGATAATTCACCAAGCATGGACATCTCAAATTCTTGTTGCATATTCATGGAAAATTCTTTACACATTTTGTCACTTGCTCCTCCAAATATTATGTCATCCACATATACTACTACCACCAAAAGTTTGTTATTTTCAGATTTGATGTATAGATTACTATCTGCCATACCTCTTTTGAAACCTTGATCTAGAAGATACCTGTCCAATCTTGAGTACCAAGCTCTTGGAGCTTGTTTTAGCCCATAAAGTGCTTTTTAAAGTCTACATACATGATTTTCCTTTTCTGAATATATAAATCCTTCAGGCAATTCAACATACACTTCCTCTTCTAAGTCTCCATTTAGGAAAGCTGATTTTACATCCATTTGGTAGACCTTGAATGCTTTATGACTTGCAAATGCTAAGAACATCTAGATTTCTTCTAGTCTTGCAACTGGGGCAAATGTCTCTTCAAAATCTACTCCTTCTACTTGAGCATAGCCTTTACAAACTAGTCTAGCTTTGTTCCTTGTGACTTCTCCATTTTCATTCATTTTATTCCAGAACACCCATTTAGTTCCTATGACATTTTTGTCTTTTGGTCTTGGAACAATTTCCCAAGTATTATTCTTTTCAATTTGGATTAACTCATCCTCCATTGCTTTCACCCAAAACTTGTCTTCACTTGCTTCTTTGAAATCTTCTGGTTCTATTTTGGATAAAAGACAAACATGTGCATTCTCTGTAGTATTGACAAATTTCCTTCTTGTTTGGACTTCTTTATCTGGGTCTCCAAGAATCAAGTCTTCAGGATGGTTTCTTTGAAATTTTTTTGATGGAGTCTTTGCTTGTGTCTTTTCTTTTGAAGGAGTTTTGGAAATTTTTTGCTCTAGGTCCTTTTCTTCTTCATCTTTTGGATCTTCTGTTTCTTCACTTATGCTTGGAATTTCAGCATTTATCTTTTCAAATGGTCTTCCTTCATTGATCTTTACATTTGCACTTTCTACAATTTTGTGGAGTCTTTTGTTGTAACATCTATATGCTTTACTCTTGGAAGAATATCCAAGAAAGATTCCTTCATTTTCTCTAGCTTCAAATTTTCTGAGGTCATCTTCATCCCGTCTTATATAGCATGTACTTCCAAAATTTTTGAAATACTTGACTGATGCTGGTCTTCCTTTCCATAGCTCATAAGGTGTCTTATAATGATTTACTCTTATTTGTGCCTGGTTCAAAATGTGGACTGCTGTATGTATTGCCTCCTTCCAAAAGGAATCAGCTATCTTTGATTCATTTAGCATTGCCCTTGCCATCTCTTGAACAGTTCTATTCTTTCGTTCTACAACCCCATTTTGTTGGGGAGTTCTAGGTGTTGAAAGTTGTCTTTTTAGACCATTCTTTTCACAATATTCATCAAATTCATGGGAAGTAAATTCTCCACCTCTATCCATTCTAAGGCATTTTATTTTTGCATCTATTTCATTTTCAACTAGTTCTTTGAAAGCTTTAAACTTGTCAAGAGCTTCTGATTTCTCTTTTAGGAAATCTACCCAAGTCATCCTAGAGTAGTCATCAATAAATAGTATGAAATATTTTTCTCCTTGTAGGCTTTTTGTCCTGGTTGGACCACAAAGGTCTGAATGAATGAGTTCAAGTGGTTTTGATGTAGAATATTCCTTAGTTTTGAATGTACTTCTTGTTTGCTTCCCTAGTTGGCATTGTTTGCAAATGATATTTGTAGGTTTTGATAACTTTGGTATATCTCTTATAGCTCCTTTATGACTGATTTTGACAATGTTATCAAAGTTTAAGTGTCCCAATCTTTTGTGCTATAGCCAATTTTCATCTTCTTGTACAAAGAAACATTTTTCATCATTCATTTCTTGTAAAACATACAAATTGTTTGTAGTCCTACAAGCATTAGCTATTAATTTTCCATCCTTTTTAATTTCACAACCTTTAGGATAAAATGTTACATTATGCCCTTGATCACAAAGCTGACTTACACTTAGTAAGTTTTCTTTTAGTCCTTTTACATACCACACATCAGCTGTTTTTGTTTTACCATGATCTAGACTAAGAGTTCCTTTTCCTTTTATATATCATTTTGAGTTGTCACCAAATCTTACTGATCCTCCATTTGCTGGTTCAAAAGAGATGAATTTTCTTTTGTCCCCTATCATGTGTCTAGAGCATCCACTATCAACGTACCACCAATCTTTCTTATTTTGAGCATGTAAAGCTATTTGAACAAATAATAATTTTTCTTTCTTTTTCCAAACTTTCTTTTTAAGAAGATCTTCTTTCTTTGCTTGATTTGTAGGAAAGATTGTTCTACAATTGTGGGCAGCATGTCCAAAATTATTACACTTTGAACATAAAATATCAAAATTAACTAATGGAGCAAAAGGATTTTGTGTTCTGAAATTTTGAATATTCCTTGTTTTGCTTCTGCAGTTTAGAGCTTTATGACCAAATTTATTACAAGAGTAGCAATATCCATGAAATAGGTAAGAAGAATGCTGTCTATAATATGGCCTTTTCCAATCATTCACATTTTGTTTTGGCATTCTACAATCCAGTGCTTTATGACCAAAACAATTGCAAGAGTAGAAATATCCATGAAAGTTATGACTGGGTTTATGAACACTATTTTCTTCATTCTTCTTGTAGTTCCTTTCTTTAAGCTTGTCTTCTTTTGATGGTTCATTTATGACTGTCTTGCTTCCTTCTTTTATGAAGCCTTTGAATGTATTGTTAATGTTTGAGTTTCCTACAAAACCAACCCCTATTTTGTTGGAAGAAGGCTTTTGACTATCAATAATATCATTTAGGATTTCTGAACTCTTATTGATGGTGCATTCCTTCAAATCCCTTTTTAATTTTTCAATTTCTAGTTTTAAATTAGTTTCGGCTTGTTTAGTTTCTTCTAATTGGATCATTAGATCTTCAATTGTTTATTTTGATTTCTTTGTTGCTTCAATATTCTCCATAGCTTCCTCTTTAAGTTTCACTAATTTTCTTTTCAGTCTTTCATTTTGTTTGTAAGCATAATGGAGTTCTTCTTTGAGATCAACATTCTCTTCCTCATTACATGATTCCTCTTCCTCATTACATGATTCGTCTTCCTCTTCCTCATTACATGATTCATCTTCCTCTTCACTTGTGTCTGCTTCAGCCATAAATAGAATTTCAACCTCCTCATCACTTGGGCATTCTTCGTTGCTTTCATCTGAAGAGCTGTCCTTTTTGGAATAAAAAATCTTTTTGTTTTTGTTTTGATATTTTTTCTTTTTATTAAACTTATTGTTGTTTTTCCATTTCTTCTTTGTGTGTGCTTTTTTTTCATCTTCACTAGAGTCATCATCATTTTGAGGACATTTTGAGGCATAGTGTCCTATCTTTCCATAATTAAAGCATTTGAAAGGGAATTTCCCCTTATATTTTCCACTTCCCTTTTTTAATTTTCTCAAGAAATGAGCTTCAGCTTCATCAGTTTCATTGCTTGAACTATCACTTGAGATTTGTTTTTTGCTCTTACTCTTTTTAGAAACTTTAAAAGATATTTCCTTCTTAGGTTCCTTGCCTCCAATCCTCATTTCATAGGCGGTGAGAATTCCATGTAACTCATCTTTAGTAAGACTATCCAGATCCTTTCTCTCTTCAATTCTCAACACTTTAGAATCGAATCTAATGGGTAGGGATCTCAAGATTTTTTCAACCACAAGTTGTTCTTCTACTTCTTCACCAAGGGATTTTATTGCATTGACTAGTTCATCAACACGAGAGAGAAATGAGGCTATGTCTTCATCTTCCTTCATTTTCAAACTTTCGAATGTGCTTCGGTGAGTTTGAAGTTTGGCCTTCTTTACATTGTCGGTCCCTTCATATATATTTTTCAACTTTTCCCATATCTCTTTTGCTGATTTACAGTGCATAACTTTTGTGAATTTTGAGTCGGCTAGGTTACATAGAATAGCATGTTTTGCTTTAGCATTATTTTCACTTTTCCTCTTTTCGGTTGTATCTATTGGTGGGTTTGCTGGTGGTGTATAACCATCTAGTACTGATTTCCAAACATCGAATCCAATAGCATTTAAATATGCTTCCATCTTGATACTCCAAAATGCATAGTTTGTCCCATCAAAAGTTGGTGTCTTGTTTTGAAAATTTTCAGCCAATTGTGCTCTTTAGATCTACCTTCAAGTGGTTAGGCTATATAGAAGGAACCCGCTTTGATACCAATTGAAGAGCACATAATTATACTGAGAGGGGGGGGGGGGGGTGAATCAGTATAATAACCTTTTTAAATTTAAATGCTTTTATTCAAAGATAACTTCAATTACTCAAAATAAACAATTATGCACATGAACACAAATTTTACGTGGAAACTCAATATGGGAGAAGACCACAAAATAATTTGCTTTTATATAATATTGTTCTTTTACAATGTTTTGTAGGAACCAACCTACTAGAGGCTCCAACCCCTATGTTTATGAGCACCAACTCACTGGAAGCACCAACTCCCACACTTTGCAGGCACTGACCTATTGGAAGCACCAACTCCCCCTGACTGAATTCTGAGCACCAACTCACTGTTTTCAAATTTTCTTCCACCTGGACGTTGTTGCTTTATTCAACTGATGATGGACACAATCTGCTCTCTCTAAGTCAGCCAATAGCTTTCCTCTTATTTTCAAAAATATGTCTTTATGACTGTATATTCATAATATATATGTCAGATAAAAATCTGAATATATAAACCTTTAATTATTCTCTCTTTATTCACTCACTGCTCTTCTTTTTCTTCTTTCACATGTTGACTTGCTTCTATTAAAAAATTTATTTAATATATATATATGTTCACTTCTTAAGAAACAATATGTCTCTTAAGAGTTATAACTTTTCAAATCAAAAAGGTGTCTTTTCTTAAAATATTATTAACTTAAAAATAAGTTAATATCCCTTTTTAATCATATTAAACAAAACTTTAATATCCTTCTTATTGCCAACAAATCTCAAATATTTCAAACCTTCGATAATGTTTATTTGAACTTTCAATATCAAACAAAAACACCTTTGATAATATTATACACGTCTGAAAATTAATATGAACCTTCGACACTGTATTATCTCATAATGTTTTCCATTTAATCTAATGTCTGATGTATTATATTCAAATCATTTGATAAGCGTATATATATATATATATGTTGCCATAAGTATTCAAACCTTTGATTACCATTCTCAATACTTGTTGATCGATGCATATATTTTATATCCTTTGATATTATAATAACCTTCGATGAATATGGCGTCCTCTGTCTGTAGATACGTATCTGCTATTATACGCTGACACCTTCGATATCAATACTTTTATTTGTATTCAAACCTTATACCTTCGATAATATTAATGTATTATTTCAACGTTGCATACAAACTATTGTGCATATATCTTTTACGACAATCTCTTTATAGGTTTGACGCTGCATCATCCTCAATGACTGTAAACTATTTACATCTGTTCATATACTCTTGCTTTGAATACGTTTGAATATGTATGTTCTTAATATGTGTGAATATGTTCTGTATGTATTGTATACACACATACGTTTTGATACATATATACATACATTCTATATGTATACGTTATGATACAACTTTGTTTATACGTGTTTTCAGTATGCTGCTATGTTTATACGTGCTATACATATACACTTGTTTTATATACTGTTGCATAATCTTCATTAACATTCATATATATATATATATATATATATATATATATATATATATATCTGTTCTTTGTTTGTTGTATGATCTTCATCATGCATATATACATACATATTCTTTATTACATACTAAATGTTGTAATCATTAATATTTTAATATGTATCTTCATCATGCTATAGGTCTTGACATCAATGACAATTTTCATCATTTGAAATATCTTATACTGCTTGTTCATGATGCCAATGGGACTCTCTTCAACTTTTGGGGGTCTAAGTTGATTAACATCATAGTCATGGGGAAGCTTAAGAGTTTTCTGAGCTAGGTCTAGAAAGTATTTCTCTCTATCTCTATCCATTGCTTTCTCCATGAGTTTCAAGAAATATGGACATTGTATTGCCTCACTAACCTTCTCGTTTGTAGCATCTTCTGCCGTTGATTCGGTATTAGTTCTATTTTTAGTGACATCAATTCCTTGAGTGTTTGGATCCATCCCTCCGTTATTAGTATTACCTTTATTGTTTAGGTCAATACCTCTGTTATTGTTATTACCCAAGCTACTAGAATATATCATGTGGATTTCCTTTCCTTGAGCTGACTTTTTGGGTATTCTTGGAGTGGTAAAAGTATCATCCGGGAAGGGAAGCTCTTCTCTTAGGTAAGTTCCATCTGCTTGTAAATTTTTTTTGATGTAATAGCATGTATATAAAGCAAGAAAATGAACTTAGTCTAACAAGTTTGGGAATTTGATCCACTCAAAAAGTGAAGAGCATATCCCTATTGTCTTCCTTCGTTCCAAACACTGAAGCAACAATTGTTCTTTCCCAATCTCTTGACAATGAGATTCTTATAATTGAAGTGTTTGGTTTATTCCTTATTTTACTTAAGCTAGATTCAATGAATGCCACAATTTAAGCAAGTGCAAGCTTGATTCAATGAATACCTTTCCTTTGTAGCTAGCAATGGCTAGGCACTTTTTTGGTGATTCTTGCTTTTTATTTTTCTTTTACTCACCTAGTGGCGATAGTTCCCGCTCCCTCCTCCATCAAGTTAGTCAACAAAGCCATACACAATGAGGGAAACCAAATCAAAATTAAAGAAGCAAACTTTTATATATTGAATCTTCCTTATTTGCAAATTTTTTATGAAAACTTGAACTAAGGAAGGAAAATCCAATTGAGAGATGCAAATTTATTCTTGTAAGCTTCGACAATTCTAAGATAGTTCTGATATACGTTGTTTTCTTCTTCTTGTGATGTCTCAAGAACAAATTTGATGTGTGCAATGTTTTCCTTCTTGATCCTCTTAGGTAAAGCCTTGTTTTCTTGGTTAAACTTGCTTTCTGGCTTTTGAACCTTTCTGTGCCCGCTCATTTATAGTAAAAACATGTAGACATAGAGTAAGATAATTAAATTTATCAATCTAATAGCAAATTAAGACAACATATAGTAGGTGTCATTTTCCAGCTAATACGTGTGAATAAACAGTTAGCAGACGTAACTTTGATAATAGCGAGCGTCAATTTCTGGTGGCTCAAGCGTTATTTAAAGTTACTCAGGCATAAACAAATTATATACTAACTGTAAACAGTATTGAAAATTGCATAAAATGATCAATTCAAAGTGACAATTTAACAATATTAGGCATGAATTAGCAAACACTATACGTGTCTGTCTCTGTAAATTGCGTAGGCAAAGTTTGCCTTAGGCGGTGAAAAATAGCAGATCCGCGACATTGCTTAAGTCATAGGCATGAATTTATGAGCAAAAGGCTGAACAATTTATCTCACAGGCGTGAGCATTCATCTTGCAGGCAGCTAGAGATAATTTAAGATAGAAGAGAAGTGATCACTCAGGTGTGAGTTAAGAACTCATAGGCGTCAGGACAGTGATTTTAGGCATCATCAGAATGACTGTAGGCATGACGGAATCCTTTGTACACATGACTTCAACTATTTTCTATAGAAAATTCACGGAAAAGTGAAAATACAAGCACACAAAATATGATGAAAATGATAAAATGAGGCTTAGAGCCCCACGGTGGGTGCCATTTGTGTGTGTAAGCTTAACACCTTCATGAAATTAAGATCAATTAGCAACAATTCAAAGTAAATACAATGCAAATCTAACTAAGAACTGAAACTAAAATCTATAACATCTCATGGTTCTCTAGAAAGATGTGGTAAGTGAAGCTCTCAGCTCAATCTCCACTAGTGACTCCTCTAAAATGAGAAAGTATGATGCTACAAATTCTTATTCTAGCTCAAATTGATACAAAGATAATTCAAAATTCTCTTAAAATTCTCTCAAATTGTCTGTAATAACAATGCTTTGCAAATGAATTTCTAAGATATGTTATGCTTCCAAATGGCCTCATATTTATAGTAAATTCCAAAGGGTAGGGGGTTTAGTGAAGTAATCATGATTAACCCTTGGTTGAGTCAAATACTTTGGAATGTTTTTAAATGGGGGGACAATTTAAATGTTTGTCTCAAAGCTTTGGACAAAAGGACAAAATTGAGTGGATGAGATTGAAAGATTGAAATGAGTGATTGAGATTCATTCTTTTTGAGTGATGTGTGTCTCTTTGTCCTCAATTCTCAATGGGTTCTCAAATTTGTTGAAAGATATTAGGATTAATTAAATTCAATTAATTAATTAAATTTAGCCATGTAAGGAATAGGTTCATTTTGATTTTTGATTTAACAACTATACAACTAATTGATTAAAATCAATTACATAGTGTTTTTCACCTCTTTAAGCTTTGATTCAATTATTTAACATCATTATTTGATTCTTCCTTTTCTTTAAATGTGTGTGTGTGTGTGTGTGTGTGAGAGAGAGAGAGAGAGAGAGAGAGAGAGAGAGAGAGAGAGAGAGAGAGAGAGAGAGAGAGAGAGAGAGAGAGAGAGAGAGAGAGAGAGAGAGAGAGAGAGAGAGAGAGATATGCATGCATGCACAACAGGGCCAAGCATGAAGGCCTAGAAGGAACTAGGGCCACTGAATAGATCCTAGGGGGGAAGTTCAAGACAAAACAACCTTGAGAGGTCATTGGAAATGTAATAAGACCTTAATGGTCATTTAATTATGTTTTGAATATTTTTGGTAATGCTTTGATCATTTTTTTATAAGATCAAATATTGTAAGCCTTAATGGCATTTTGAAGGTTAAAGTGTACCTTGGGGGTCATTTGGAGATCCTAAGGTTGATAAAGTGTTTTTTGACCTATAAAGGTCCTAATAATTATAATATGGCCAATAGAGCCATTATGTGAGGTCAAATACACTAAAAGTGCCAAAAATATGTAATTGCCTAAAATTGGCAAAATGAAGCCTAGAAGGCTCATAAAAGGTTTAAGAAGGGTTTAAGATGTTTAAGATATTACGATAGAATCCTAAAACATGTTGAAAGGTTAATGAATTGTAAGGTTGTCGAAGTTGACAACTAGGTTGTCAACTAGACAACAAAGTAAACAAAAAACTAAATGCTTATAGTCATTAAAACTGACTGTAACTGGTTGGGAAATGACTATTTTTCCTTGTGAGTGCATGAGGAGTGGTAGGGAGTTTTTATTATTTTTTGGGTTGAAAGGAATCAAGGTAAAGAAGTTTTGATTCAATAAAACATAAATTCTCTACAAACTACCAAGTTGTTGTCGTGAGGGGGCAATTCTCTTTATGGGTTGTTAAAACTTTTTTTTATAATGAAAATGTGATTGGAGGTGTATTATATTTATAGAGGATTAACATACATTCATTTCCATGAAATTTTTCATTATTTTTATGAAGTTTTAAATCAAGGAAAGTAATCATATTTCTGACTGTTCCTAGACAGGGTATTGGTGCAATCAATAATTTAGTTTGAAGTTTCAATGAAGACCTACGACGTCCCACTTAATGTGGTTATTTTTACTTTTGGGAGGATCCAATCCATGTAAAATATATGTTCCATAAGTGTTTGGCTACAAGAGTATGCAAGGATTGGAGGAAGAGATCTCTGATTGAGACAAAGTGTTGATTGAGGGATGCAAGGTGCTTGGACCAGTCAAGGTCTAAGAGTTATACCCAAAGGATGGCCATATTTTATTGCATAGAAGGTCAAGATATGACCATTATATGGTGTTGGATCCATTGATAGGATCTTTAAGTGATGGAGAGGTGATTTTGGGAAATCCTTAGGCTTATGCACCTAGGAATGAGGGTTTTGTGGTTTGGGTAGGGAATCATGGTGTTACCTCCTAAAAGTAGGAAAATCCATTCATTTGAATCATGATACAACTCTGTTGAAAGTTTTAAGGGTTTGGGATATGTGAAAATGGTACTTTCTTTGTAAATGGAGGGCTAATTGAAGAGCTAATTACAGAGCACCAACAATTGTTTGGATATTTAGTCCAAAAGAGAAGTATGTGATTCTGAGATATGTTAAACAAATTTGAAAAGGCTATCTAGATATACCTTTCTATTCTTGATTGTTTTAGAGAATTTGGGATAAATACTTGAAAAACCGGTCTAGTAGGGCTACTAGGGAAATAGGCCTAGTGAGCAACCAGTGAAGGATAGTTTGAAGATTTTGTTGTTGAGATGAATCCATTGGATGGATTGAGGGAAATTAGGATGATTTCAAATATTTAGAGCCTATGGTGGCACAAGATGTTATATGCTCACTCTGATAGTGAGGGTGTGGCTTGGATCAAGGAGAATGATCCTATGGAAAATGCTTGGTTGGTGTTATGATAACACTAAGAAGGTCCCTCTTGTACTTTCTAATTGAAATTCCACTTAGGGCCTCTACATCAGAGAGAGAGAGAGAGAGAGAGAGAGAGAGAGATGAGGAGAGTATGTGATTCAAAGGTCCTACTGCTTATACCAAAAAATTAGAGTGGCACAGCAGAAGAGTGGTGGGCCCATAACCCACAACTCCTAGGATCAAAACTTGGCTTTGATATGAAGTTGTTATTAGCTGAGGCTTCCATTCTCTTTTGCTAGCAGATTCCATT
This sequence comes from Chamaecyparis obtusa, assembly GCA_027943335.1. Classification (NCBI taxonomy): domain Eukaryota; kingdom Viridiplantae; phylum Streptophyta; class Pinopsida; order Cupressales; family Cupressaceae; genus Chamaecyparis; species Chamaecyparis obtusa. Next base: position 337,350 of record BSBK01007415.1, on the reverse strand, counting down.
TTGTATTTAAATTTTCTTTTCAAGATTATAAGCTCAATGGTTGTGACAGGGAACATAGGTTAAGGTAACCATGTTCATTACCAAACTTGTGGTTATGTGGGGGTGGTGGCATAGTTGGCTAGCACATAGGTCTCATAGCTAATCTTGAGTAATCTTGAGGTCGAGAGTTCGAGCCTCTCTCACCCCAATTATATTTTTGCTAGATTACTATATTCATTTTGGATTTTTGCTACACTTCCCTGGATATTAAACTCCTTTCCTAGTGTTGTACATTCAAATACTGTATTTAACAAGTACTGCATTGCACTATAGTTGTTGGCAGTTTTGGAATAATATACATACATCCATTATATCATTACACTCTCATGAACATAAGCGTAAGCATATATGTGTGCAGCCTATCTTTTTGTTTTTTTCTTCCTTTTTCCTTCAAAATACACTCTTAAAAAGAGTGGATTTAGAAACATAATCTTTCAAGGTACATATAGTATGCAAGCTAGTGGTCTTATGAATTTTTTTATTTAGTGTATGCAAGCTGCTGGTCTTATGAATTTTATTATTTAGTGTATGAAAGCTGCTGGTCTTATGAATTTTATTATTTAGTATATTCAATTTGGCAAAATAATAGATATGTAATATTAATAATAAAATAATTGATATAAGTTAGAAAACTTGACATGATTTTAACAAGTGGCATAAGAAAAGCCCGAGCCTCTAATCCCTCACCTTTTAGAAAGGTTTTGATTAATATTATCTTGGCATTGTCCTTATCATCACTCATCTCCAAGATTTAGATCTAAGTCCACATTTATCAATTCACCACCTAAATTAAAATCCATGTGTGAAAAATTGAACCATCTTGTTTCCACGTGTGGATTGGACCTACAAATTTTTTTAAAAATAATTATCTTAATTTCGATTGGTATATTCCACACTTTGTAACCATTATGAATTTTACACTACCATGGTGTATTTGAGAACTATCCATAATTCATTTAGATTATCTAGGAAACTTACAAGATGTTGGTCAAGATATTTGTGTTTTCAAATAACAAATGAATTGACTCTCTTTGCCCAGATTTGAAGACAAACTACTAACAAATAGTTGAAGAAATTGCTTATTGGATCAACAATTTTCCTTTGAATTTTAGAGGTACAACACCCTCTTATGATGAAATATGGGTTTTTGGGGATATGCTTTTAACCATAAAGAAGGAAAAGAAAACTAACATGTGTGCATATTTATGATACAAATGCGATTATGAATTGAGAAATAACGGGAACAAAGATAATGACTCAAATACCGTCCACCCAACACCCACAAAAGACAATTAGGAAATGAACAACAATTTCTTTTAGATGATGTGAGAAAACTATGACTCAAAGATCATATAATGTACATATCCATAGTATGATGTAACGAGTGATGAGATCAAGGAGCGATTGCAAGGCATTGAGGAAAATGGCAATCTAAGGGAAATACAAATGAACACGAAGATTCATAAAATCCCCTTTATTCCCTTGACAAAAATTAGAGAGTTCAAAGGCTTCCCTCTCTTGTACAAAAAAAATGCCTAGAAAGAAAATGCGTTGCTTTATCTCCCTTCACATCTGAAAAAGAAAATTCCCTCCTTCTGAGCGATTCACTCATTCCTTACAAGACAAGGGGCATCATGAAATCTTGACCCTTCCCCCTACTATTTTTTAGTATTTAAAGACCTTTCCTCTCTATAAGGTCATTCAGTTTTCTAACTATCATTTGGGGAAATAACTATCTCTTCACATTTTCTTCAATTAGCCGATAAAATTCCTCTTTCTAAGATGATGCTTTATATGGTGTCTGCCAATTCTTAAATCCATGTAACAATTCAATCTTTACATCAACAAAGGTTTCTCGCCTTTTTCTAGTTGTCCATTATTTTACACTTATAGCATATTCATCAATATCAAGGGCCTTTCATAGGTGGGAATATTTTCACATGTTGGGTTGGAGTTTCTTATGCCTTCCCATTTTCTTCATTTATATCTTTCTCATCATCTTCATATTATACAACCTCAGGCCTTTCTATGCTAACTATGGACGATTTTTATCGTTATCGACTAAATTTATAACGCCACTTCAAAATTTGTTTGTTTAAATTTTCAAATTAGGTAAATTTATAAGGGTGAGTTGCTCCATAGCTTCTAGAGGTGTCAACAATTTTTTTGTAGCTATAAACACTTCTAGTCCTTAAAATAGCATTTTGTGTGGGGCAACTTTTCTTTTTTTGGGTCTAGGGTTTACTACAAATTGGAGGGAAGAAAATGTCCGGTTATGTAATGCTGCTAGATTTTTGTGAACACTAGTTTGATTAGTATCTATATCTATCATTTGGATTAGGGAAAGGCTCCAATGAATGAGGCTTCAATGATATGACTCTTTTCCTAGATGATGTAATGGTTTAGAGGTGTATAGTGGAAAATGTGGATGGGATCTAGAAAAATGGTTGTTTGCATATAAAAGAGACCCTAAACCAATATTTAACACATACATGAAATTCTAAGGATATGGAAAGTTAATCTAGAAGGCTAATATTGAAATGAAGAAATAAAAAGTACTTACGTCTAAAAAAGAATCTGCTGAAAACCTTGTCAAACAGTCTTAGAAATTTTTGATTTTTGCAATCTTGAACCAAAACTGTGAGATCTACAAAACCCTAAAATAATTTTTCTTTTCTAAGAAAGTTAAACCTTGACCCAAATGAAGGTCAACCTTGACCCCAAAATTTTGACCTTGACTTGCGCTGCTCTAACGGAAATTTTGTTTGCGGATCCTGAATGTTTATCGAAAATGGTATCTAGATCTGCACTGTAATTCGCTATTCCGCACCTATTCCTGCAAGAAAAAATGGTTTTGTTTCTTGGGGGGGAGGTGTTTTCCTTGGTCAAACCCCAATTTAGGAATTAACCTTGAAATTGAATTGAAATTGTAGTAATAAATAAAGTAAATGGAACAATTCACCTTGCCTATGTTGAAACCCTTGTGGAGGATTTGAATCCTTGAATCCACAAGTATGGATGCTCCAAATGAATGTAGAATTGTAGGATATCTCCAATGAAGTGCCTTTAGATTTTCAACACCAATCTTGAATGGATCTTGGAATAGGAAGAGGCTTGAATGGATGCGGATGGAAGAATCTTCAACAAGAGGGCTCTATAGAGCTTGAATCCTTCAATGGTTACTAATGGATCTCCTTGATGAATTGGATCTTGAATGCTTGAATGCTTGAAGACTGGATGAATTATTGAATGGTTTCTTTTTCCTTCTTTCTTGCTTCTTTCTTGCTTGATTGACTACCTTACCCAAATTCACCTAGTTGGCATGAATTTAGGAATTGAATTCCTATTAGAAAAAAATATGGCATTCTTTTTAGAGTAGATAGGTTTTGGAGAAGATTTTTGGGGAGAGCTTGTGTGCTTTGAATTTAGGGGATTTTGGATTGTTGTGGTTGCTTGTGGATTTGGCTTCTTTGTGCATTTGGATCAAGTATCTTTTTGCTACATAGTTTTTAGATCTGCAGGTTGGGTTGAATTCTGGAGGAAATTCTATTTTCAGATCTACAAGGGTTTTCATTTTCAGTTTCTGGCATTGGATATGAGGTAGGCATTGAATTTTGTTTGTTATCTCTATTTTCACATCTATTTGTCTTTCTGTGTTTGTATATATTTCTATGCTTTCGATTTGGTAGATCTGTGTTTTTCTTAGATTTGGGTATTTAGAAACCCTAGCATAGTTGATTTTTATATTTTATTGCAATTTGGCATTGTACTGCTATGCTGGCCAAATTTTGTTAAATAATTCTTCATAGATTGCCTAGAAAACAATAAATTAGTCCTGGCCTATAGTTTAACTATAGGGTTAGAATTAAATAAATTCCTATTAGAAGATTCAATTTATTACCAAAAAGACCCAATTTTGGTTAAAATATAATCTTTGTTAAAAAAAATATACTATGCAAAAATTTACATGATTTTATTAAATTGTTTGTATATGTTTAAAATCTGTTATGAGGAAGGTATAGATTCATATGCACAAAGGAATCTGAGTTGGAATTGTAAAAGAAAATTTCCATATATATAATTATTCTCTGTAGAAAATTTATATATATATATATATATATATATATATATTCTGTCAAATTTCCTATTTATAGATTTTGTTAAAATATATATAATGAAGTTAAAGCTCAGAGAAAAAAATGGCATCGAGCGCAGGGGCTAGGGCAGGGAGGCGACAGGGTGGTGAGAGACCTCCATTGTAGTCACAGCGGCAGATGTTCATGCAACACTATCATTAGGAAGACAGATCACATGGCAGAGGGTTGCAACTGCAACAACAAAGTCAAAACTTTGAACACATAGGTTTTGTTAAGGGATTTCTGCATTCAACTTAGTACGAACCCGTCAGCAGAAAAAATCATCATCAAAATTGAAATCGAGGATTCCAGGTTTGCTCCTTTGCTCAGAAAAATCTTCCAAGATCTGACTCTTTATCTCTGCAAGGTGAAGGGGATTTCATGAGGATATTTAGAGGGAAAGTGATAGTTCAGCCAGCGAAACCTTTCTTTGTCAACCCAAGGTTTCATGTCAAGCCCTCCACCCACAAAAAGAAAGGGCTTCCTCACAATTTCAATCAGAAGCAACAAGAAGGAGCTTCATTTGGTAAAAATAGTACCTCTCATCTCATTATCAATCCCCCCATATTTAATGGTATCTCTTCCTTTGAGGTGGGAGAGTCGACAAGGCAAGCTACCATGAAACATGCGACCTCTTTCAAACAGGTTCTTTCCTCATCTGATCAAAATTTTTTCAAAAATCCCTATGGGTGGGAAAATTTTTCTAAATCCTCTCGAGCTCGCTCTAATAGATCAAGTCATCTCACCTTCAAGAAGGGGTTTCAAAGGAATCATATCACTCACAAATAGCCTATCTTTGACATTTGTGAGGGAACCCCACCTGGTTCTCCTGTTAATATTCATTTCTCTTTGGGTGCCACTCTGGCTTAGCCTGAATCAAGGGAGGCTAATCAGATCCCTACTAGGGTAAATCCTGAGGTACATCAACAAGATTTAAGTAGATCACCCTTCAATCCAAAGCAGCCCTCAAAAGTCTGGCAAATCAAACAACATCAACCTTCATTAGAATCAGTTCTTCCTACTCCTAGTCATGATCCACGCACACCAAATACCATTATTTTACTAGAACACATGCTTCAGGATCAAATCGATCATCTTCGGGATAAAGCCTTTATTGGTAAGTTCTCCAATACAAATCTTTCATTTGAAGATATCAAGCCTTGGGCATTTTAGAACTAGTTTGGCTTGTGTGACACTTTTTGGCTGAATGTTGAGTTGGGATACTTTTGGCTAAGTTTCATTCTACTAAAAATAAGGATGATGTTCATAAGTATAAAATTTTGGTTTTGCAAAGGTTCGGGCCTATTCACTACAATATGGACCCCTAATGTTAGGCTAGATAACAACTATCCTTTATTCTTTCCCATTTGGAATGCATTTCCCCAATTGCCACTGGAATACAAAGATTTGGAAGTTATAGAAATCATTGCTAATAGACTTGGTATCTTTGTTAAACATGATCTACTTCCTTTCAAATTCCCGCATCGAGAAGTTAGAGTGTGCATTCTGCATGAGCCGGCCAAGGAATTACCAAACCACATTACCTTAAAGTCAAAATGGGGTCAGTGGGATCAGGAAGTTAGCCCTCAACAGGAGGATACAATACTTTTATATCAACATCAGGTTGGGCATTTCATTTCTCAATGCTCTGCTCATCCCCAACCAGTAGTGGAGGTTTGTCAGGATCACTGCATAAATTCTTTGCAGTGTTCTATCCAAAAATCACTTAATAGTTTGTAGCCTACGGGCTTTCAAGTTCCTCCAATAGATAAGTCAGAGAAAGTTCAGTTTGCACCCATACAAGTTTCCTGTCAGACTTATTAGGCATCTATTTTCTTTTACTTTGCTCTAAGATATGTGTTTATGATTCTGAATAATTTAAGTAAAGTTCCTTTAATAGGATGGAAACCTGCAGATTCTCATACTCATGATTTTGATAATTTAGTGCATTGGCTCATGTTTCAAGACTCTCCCATTAAGATTCCAATGACATATGATGTACTTAATAAAGAAGTTATTATCAATCTACGAGCTAGAAACATGTCAGATTAACTTCTCATAGAATTGGCTACTAAAATCATTCATGAAATAGCAGAGGAAGAGGGTGTAATTCCACATGAAGATTATACACAAAATGTTCATCCGGATCCTTCTCAATCTCTTGACCTGGCCTTTTTAGATATAACAAGTCCTACATGTCTAGGCATTCGTAACGAGTTTCTTGAACTTAATGAGTCTTGCAATACTGAAACACATTACTTGTAGTCGACTACTTCTATTTCAACCTCTGATTTCATCAGGGAAAACATATAGAATTCAGATCTTACCGATTTTTCAGATAACCAGATTGATCAATTTGTTGGTGGTTTTGATCGACAAATTACCTTGTCGATTGAACAAACTCCTAGCAAACAAATTTAACCCTCTCTGACTCCTAAGAAGAGGGGTAGGAAACCTAAGAGCTCTCAAACCAAAGTGGAAATAGATGCTGGTATTTAGTCTACTCTAGATGGGAAATTCTCTATAGTTAAATGAGTGACAAGGAGAACTAAGGGTTCTCCTTGTCCAATATGAAGATTGTCTCATGGAATGTCAGAGGCTTGAATGCCTTTGACAAGAGACATAGAATCAAGAAAGAGATTGATTCTATGAGAGTGGACATTATCTTACTTCAAGAGACCAAAATGTTAATAGAAACATTTGATAATACATTAGGTCATTGGAAATCATGGCATTCGATTCACCAATAGGGTGTGGGAGCTTCTGGTGGCCTAGCAACATTATGGAACCCCAAAAAAGTGTAGGCTCGAGCATTAGTTCAATTTGATAATTACCAAGTCCTAGAAGTTTCTATTTTTGACCTAAAGTATATGCTGGTAAATGTTTATGGACCTACGGCAACAATTGACAAACAAACACTTTGGTTGGAACTGACGAAAATTATTCAATCACAACCAAATTAGCTATTAATTGCAAGAGGTGATTTCAATGCCATTCTAAAAGTTTCAGAAAAGATTGGGGGCATTTCTCCACCAGTTAAAATAATTTTAGATTTTTCAAATTTTGTAGCTAACAATAATATTATGGATATTGAACCCTCTAAGGGCTCTTTTACATGGACAAACAAAAGGGTGGGTTTCTCTCAAATATCAGTTAGACTAGATAGATTTTTGGTTTCTTTGGATTGGAATCTAATTAGTATCACATTTCTATCAGATATATTGGCTACTCCGGGATCAGATCATTTTCCTATTACCCTTTAGTTTTCTCTGCCATCTATGGCTAATGATTTCCCTCACCAGCCATCTTTCAAATTTGAAAGAATGTGGCTTTGACATCCCCAATTTCTCCCATTAGTTCAACACTGGTGGATGGATGCTCCTACTTGTGAGGGTAATAAAATGTACCAGTTTGCACAAAAACTAAAATTCATCAAGAAAAAAATTAAGAAATGGAATGAGACTACTTTTAAAAACATTTTCAAAGAAAAGGACTTGGTTAGGTAGCAATTATCAAACATTCTGGATATGTCTATCAATAAAGGTTTGGATAGTATTTCTTTCAACAGGTAGAAGGAGTTACTGATGGAATGGGAAGAGTTGTGTTCTCGTGAAGAGGTCTATTGGCGCCAAAAATCTAGGGAACTTTGGTTACGGGAGGGAGACAAAAATACCTAGTATTTTCATGCATCTGCAAAACAAAAAAGAGCAACTAACCGTATATTTTCTATTCAGAATTCTCTTTCGGGAAGTGTTATTTTAGATGCCCAGGGCATTCAGGAAGAAGGAGTCAGATTCTTTAAAGATTTACTTGCACCAAACAATCAGCCTGCACCTTTAGTGTCCCAAATTTCTAACCTTCTCCAAGCTATCCCTTCCATTGTTACAGAGTCAGATAATGAGCAACTGCTGGCCCCTTTCACAATCTATGAAGTTAGAAAAGTGGTTTTTTCTTTGTCTCTGGACAAGTCTCCAGGACCCGATGGGTTTACTGCAATCTTTTATCAAGCATGTTGGGACTTTATTGGTTGGGACCTTCTTGGTGTTCTTGAAGAATCTAGAAAAAGTAAGTCAATGCTGAAATATTTTAACACCACAAATATAGCTATCATTCCCAAAATTAAGTCGCCCAAATCATTTTCAAATTTCAGGCTAATCTCTTTGTGTAATACTATCTATAAGATAGTCACCAAGGCAATCTATATCCGTTTGCATCACTTGATCCCAAACCTAATTTCACAAGAACAAGGTGGCTTTGTACCTGACATAAAAACTATGGAGGGAGCTTCAGTAGCACATGAAGCTTTACATTCAATTAATACTAAAATGTACTCTCACTTTGTTATAAAATTGGATATGATGAAAGCTTATGATAGAGTGTGTTAGGACTTTCTATTTGAAGTTCTTCGTAAGTTTGGTTTTGCAAAAGGATGGTGTAAATGGATTTGTGCATGCATCTCGAGTGCTAGATTCTCAGTTATCATCAATGGGTCTCCATCTGGTTTCTTTAGGTCTACTCAAGGGATTAGACAAGGTGACCCCTTATCACCAGTTCTTTTCATTTTAATGGCAGAAGCTTTTAGCAGACTTATTCAACATACTCATGAACTTGGTTCTTGGCAAGGTGTAATGATAGATAGGAAAAATATATCCATCACTCATTCATTATTTGTAGATGATACTCTTCTTTTTGGAGTGTCTAATGTCAAGGAGGCAAAAAGGATCAGGCAGACTTTAGATTTATATGCAGCAACATCAGGTCAAAAGATTAATCCATTAAAGTCCAAACTCTATATCTTCAATACGAATTAAATTATCTCCAATAAAATCATTTTAGTTTTGGGCTTCACAAAAGATTTTTTACCTTCGGTTTACTTAGGCATTCCCTTTTTCATGGGAGCTAACAAGATCAATTATTGGACACCTATTATTGAGAGGATCAAGGCTAGAATTATGGCTTGGAAAGCCAGATGGCTATCACTAGCTGGTAAAATTATTCTTATCAAAATAGTCCTTGCAGCCATTCCCAATTATTATCTTTCAGTCCTCAAAGCACCAGACTCAGTCATTCAAAATATCCAAAAAATTCTTTGAGATTTTCTATGGGTAGGAAACATAAATGGAGAAAAGAAAATACCTTTGGTTTCACTCAAAGATATGTCTCAAGGAAAAACCATTGGGGGTGCAGGTATTCATGATATTGAAAATAGAAATAAGGCTTTTGGAGGAAAATTAGTCTGGCAGATGTACTCTAATCCAAATACCAAATGGTGTCAAATCATGCAACAAAAATACCTAGATAGTCTCTGCCCGACTAGAGTCATATCCATTCAGAATCCACCTAAAGGATCAACTATTTGGGACTTTATGATGGCTTCTAGAGATGTGGTGACTCATTATGTGTCATGGGAGGTGAATAGGGGTGACAGGGTTAGCTTTTGGCGTGATTTGTGGAGTGGGCTTCCTCCCCTCATGCAGTCGGTTGAGGTGGATAGGATTTTAGAGGCATCGAAAAGAGTGTGGAGTAACAAACTGATAGATTATTCATCTGCAGTATATTTATTCTCAAGAAAGATTATATGGAAGGACCCAGATGAACTTCCAATTTCATCTCAAGATAGATCTAGATTTAGATCAATCCTATCAGATAGAGTGGTATTTTTATCAGGAAGGGAG